>WAAG01061276.1:835-12227 GCA_013390105.1 Tichodroma muraria
TTACTTTTGGTATGCAAATTAGCTTTTACAATGCCTAAAATGACCTCACAAGGAGATTTACAACACCTGCTCCATATAAACCTTCAATGGGCTTAGGCAATGTGTAAATCCTTGGTCCAAAAGAGTTGTGTAAGTTGCTGTCAAGGGCTGCAGACAGACAGGTCCTCTAAGTTGACCTGACATATTTCTGTTGCCTAAAAAGACAGTATTGATCCTTCCTCCCACAGCTTCTCCTCCCCTTTCACAACTCCTTCCCTTTCAAGCCATTTCTTTCTATCTGCAGAGCTTACCTGACCCTTTGGTAAGCTAACTCAGCTTGCAAAAACCTAACTTGAATTTATTTACTCTTTTGCTGGGCTCATTTTCTTCTGCTTTAATGAGTGGAATGACTCATCAAGAACTCAGACAAATGTCAGAGCCAGTGTGTGGAAAACAGCTGGAGCATGTGGCTGAGAGCTGGTATGGGAAGGTGGAAAGATGAGAAAAGTGAGAATTCCTTCTTTTGGAAAAGTGAGAGCTGCTGAGTCAGCCCTGGCTATCCATTTGGAGCAAAAAGTCTATTTTATGCCCAAACTGAAACATCTCCAAAGAAGAACCTTAGCTGAAGTCGATTTCAAAGAACATAATGGGTTCAAAGGGTTCTGGAATTCAGAGCACACAAATGTCTCCAAAGCAAGATCTCAGTTTAATCATATTGCTTCTCTATTATGATGAAAAAGAAAAGAGGCATTTAAAGTCTACGTTATATTTTAGAAAAGAAAAAAAATTCCCATAGGAAAAAAAGGAAGGTGATGGTTTGTGATGCCACAATCCTGAATAAGAGTCTGAGTAGCTCTTCTGAGCTCTGGCACCCAAACTCTGAAAAAGTCCATAATATATGGGCATATAAACACCCATAGGCTTATTCTTTTGAAAAGTACCAAGTAATACTGTGATAAAAGAATAGCTTCACAGCAAATCCTTTAAACATTGAAGATTAAATGGACATCAGAAAAAAAATGTTTACAAAAATCATTTCATTCTGTGAAAGCATTTCTAGTAGGATTCTGCAGGAATCTATATCAGGGCTGAGAAAATTCAGTGTTTCCATAGTGATGGAGAAGTAAACATGATACAGCTGCCAAAAAATAAGTAATTATTGGCAGAATGATAGATAACGATAGTGACAAGGATTTCCTGCAGAACAAACTGACAAACAGGGTCCATTCAAAGAAAAACAAAATTTTCATCTGTATATTTAGCTGAACATGTTAATGTGAGGAACATTACAGAATTGGGGATTGTATCCTAGTAAACCACTAACCCAAAAATTATATAGTACTGCCGTGCAACAGCAACTGTATATAAAGTCAGAGTGGGTTATTGGGCCAGAAGGACAATTCCAAATCTTTGAGAAGAAGCAAAATATTGATACTAAATATTTATGTGACATTAGTAGCCAAATAATATTGCTTGCTCTTGTTGGGTTTATATATTTTAAAATTTTTTTAGAAGGTGAATCTACAAAAATTATTTGAATACTAGAAAGCAATATTTCCCTAATTAAAGGGGTTACAGGGTTTCTTTTGTTTAAGTCCACACATGCATCCTGTATGAATTAGTTTGCCCTGAGGAAAAGGTTGTGGCTGCTGGGCACAACTCCTCAAACCCAGGGAAATCCGCTTTCACCAGTACAATCTTACCTGGTTTCCCATTGAAGGTAATTTCTTCTAGAGGTGAGATAGCTTTTTGCCTAGGACAGCTCCCCAGGTTCATTTGAGAATGGCTGTCCTCTCTCAATTAACTCCATGCTCTTCCCTTGGAGCAACTCCACATGCACAGCCCTGGCTTGAAAGGAGGTTGAGAGATGATGTGATAAGTACATCCAGGAGCAGGAAACCAGAGGTTTTAAATGTTTATTTCATCTAGCAGGGAGAGCTGTAACAGAGTTATGCTGAACCAAGCCAAACTCAAAGTGCAAAGTGGGTACCTGGAGTAAACAGAGAAAGGGATTAAACAATGGAACAAATTACCAGTGGAATGTTGGACAGGTTCCTCTGTCTCCTGGTGCCTTCACGTCAAGCATAGATGTCTTTGTGGTGCTCAAACAAATTGCAGTCGGGTTCAATTTAGGCAATAAAATGTTTCCTGATGTACAGAGGGTCAGTGTGCATGAGCTGAAGGTTTTACCTGCTTCCATCTGCAAGGCTGTAAGCAAAAGAACAGCATTAAGGAATACAAGTAATTTTAACATTATTTATTACATCAATTATTCTGGAGCTGATTAAGTACTAATATATAAAGTCCAGGGTTTTTTACTTGAAGGTCCACTAAACTTGTTTTCTTCAGCGAGGCTAATGAAGACACGGAAATCTCAACATTTTACAGGACTAAATGACTTTTCCTTCACTGTATGATATATCTCATAGTTCTTGAAATCCCTCCTCAGCTTTTTAAAGATATTTAAAGATTTACTTTTTTTTCAGCTCCTCTCCTCTATGAGTAAATCCCACTTGCTTAAACCTTAGCTCTACTCTCCCACCCTACTCTGTGCTGGGGAGGCCTCACCTCGAGTCCTGTATGGAGTTCTGGTCACCGCAATAAAATAAAGCTATTAAACTATTAGAGAGCACCCAAGGGAGGGCACCAAAGATGCTGAAAAGCTTTAAGGACAAACCAAAGGAAGAGGGACTGAGGACACTTGGTCTGTTCAGCCTGGAAAAGAGGAGACTGAGGACACTGACCTCTTTTTTTTGGTGACCAGGGAAAGGACCCAAGGGAATGGTCTGAAGTCATGTCAGAGGAGGTTTAGAATGGATATTAGAGAAAGGTTTTTCACCCAGAGGGTGGCTGGGCACTGGAACAGGCTCCCCAGGGCAGTGGTCACAGCACTGAGCCTGACAGAGCACAAGAAGTGCTTGGACAGTGCTTTCAGGCACAGGGTGTGACTCTTGGGGTGTCCTGTGCAGGACTCAGTAATATTTGTGTGTCCCTTCCAACCCAGCTTGTTTTGTGATTCTGTGAGTTGCATAAGTAAATCACAACTTCAATTGTTTTTCTAATAGAAACAGAATATTAACACCTGTTCTCAAAAAATCAGTAACAAAACTAATATTTGCACCCTCTGAGATTATAATACAATTTAAGAAGAAAGAAAATGATTTAAAGAAAATCCAGGTGAGATTAGTCACCTAATTCATATGAGTTTCCCAAAACTTTTTTGCAAATGGAGTAAATGAATGGTATAGTACTAAATGAGAGAACATCAAGTATATATCTGTTTAAGCATTTATGCTCAATACTTTCAGGATTCAAAAGTATTTTTGAAAAACACCTGGCTTATTGAATACTCCAATAACATGACCCTCTAGAAGCAGCACAGTGATTAGCTGTGTTTATTGTTTATTTATGAAAATGTTCTTGACTAAGCTTTATCTTCTTTTTCTATTTTTTAACTCAAGCAGCCTTAATGGCCAGAATGTAAAGCAAGATCTTAACTACAACATGATGGTAAGTTGGAATAGTTTTAATTAAAAAATTGTAGTATTCCATGTGTAATGGAAGGGACTTACAGTGTAGTTGGTTTTATCTAGATGTCCCTCAACTTAAACCTCACAGATTTTTTTCTCTAAAAGTTATCCAAATCCTGAATTTTTTTTTTTAGGATTTGAGGGTCTTGACATTCTCTGAAAAATTTTAGTGTAAATCCTTTAAGATTGCAGTAATGCATGTGAGAACATTTGTGTGCTTAAGAAAGTATTTAAATGTGATTTTCGGAAGAGATTTCTTTAAAGTTCATCAATTAAATGTCCCTTTTTCAGATATCTGGTAAAGCAACAGTTTTTGTGAAAAAACCTCCAAATCTTTTTGCTGCTTCAATTAAATTGTAGATTTGATATTTAAAACCCCAGAGAGGCATTGCCTATAAAGACTTTTCCAAGGAGTCATAGAGAGTTTTTGTGTTGAGTTTTTTGGTGCTTGACTGAGCCATTTCTTAAAAGATGCATAATTTGATCCTGCAACTTTTAATTATAATGTCTAATTGAAACACTCACATTCCAATTAAAACAAAGCAGTCTAAAACCATAGGGTGTTAGAAGCTAATAAGGAGAGTATAATTTATTGCCATTTTGATGATCTCTAAGTCTTCAACTTATATCAATTATAAATAACTCATTTGAAAATGAATACAAGTGAAATTAACTAAATTGACACCAGTTTCTTTTTGTAATCTGAAAATATATGCGTAAATGACAAGAAAATGTTAATTGACCTTAACCTTTTCTGTGATAAGTCTCTTCAGTAATGTAGTAATACTTGGCACTTATATAGTATAGTACCTCTTATATCCTTACAAAAATTAATTAAATCTCCCAGCACTTCTTTGACATTGGCATGTGAAGTATTAAATAGGTGATTAAACTGGAGACTAGAGGCTAAAACTAACATTTTCAAAACAGGATGCCTAATTTTAGGAATAGGGCCCTAAACCTGGTTATGGTGATACCTTATCCTCTATAAATCCACACTTACCACTGATCCTAGGGCTCTAATGATTCATAAGCACAGAGCTTTTGACTCAAAAGGTCTTTGATGCAAGGACTTGATTGTCTTGGTTGACTTTATAACGCCAAGCAAATCACAGGTCAAATAGTGCAGAAACTCCTGCTTGGAGGAAGCAAAGACGTTTTCTCACTTCTAACACCTTCTAATTCTGCTCAGAGAGCACAGAGAATTCATCTTTGAAACATATCACCATCCAAGACACCTGGATGAACTTTCTCCTGGAGGCACCTCTCACCACCAAGTGGGGGTAACCAAGGAACTTGCTAAGAGTGATGTTAATCTTGAGAGAATCAATATCACATGAAAAGAATTTCACCCTAATTAGGGTGAATCCTACACTAATGAACCTGATTACCACTGCAATGTGACAATTCCAGCATTAAGAAAGCGCAAGGAATAGGCACAAGGAATAACAACAGACTTTTTTAAATTGTGGTCAGATAGGAAGCCGTCCGGAAGATTTCGCGTTGTACGGAAAGATAGGGCCCCAGCCTCTCCACTGACGTTGACCAATAGCACAGTGACCCGTAGCATTTTTTATAATGACGTAAGCCTCAGACAGTTTATAAACGGGCACCCCCAAGAAATAAATGCATTTCGCCATCCACCATACTGGTGTTGTGTGCGGTTTGTCCGAACAGCCTGTAAGTTTTGCTGTCGTGTCCCTCTTGAACCGGGTCACCTGCCTTTAGACAAGGCAACATTAAATACAGCACTTTGAATCACATACATCTTTGTTACTTTGAAACTAAAGAGATAAAGATAGAATAAGCTTTATAATTATTACCTCATATCCTTGTTAACATATGCTGCAATCTGGATAACCATAAAAAACTCCATTCCTGAACAAGGCTTGCAATCATAAAGCTTGGAAATGTAAGTTGGTGTCAAGCAAGGTGCAACCACATATCTGTGTGGATGAATGCGATGGTGCATGCACATATTGCACCTTAATTTCAGGAACTCTTGCTTGAGGAAGCAGTTCAGTGTCAATTCAAATAGAGGTATCTGTGCAGGATGGGAACTCTCTCTTGCATGTAATTCATCCATGGTGGATTTGAGGAGGAAGACATAATCTCGTCAACAACCAAGCATTCCCCCTTGGAATCAATTAAGATTATGAGCAGAGGTGAAAATTTGTGTTAGGACAGAGCCCAGAAGCCCATCAAAAATCTTGTAGGAGGGACTAAGCAGTCTTTGGGACTCCCACCATTTAGGGGAGGCAGGTTGTAATCTATTTTCATCATCTCAGTCCCCAGCTCCCACATGTCTTCTCAGCTGATGTAATAAAGTTTTTGAATTCTGAGTTTAAGTGTCCTGTGTTGGATATTTTCCAAACTGAGAACCTCAGGAGGGAAAAAGAAAAAAAAAAAAAGATAAGTTTTTAATGATTCACAGATACCTTATTTTCACAGAAGTCACTATAGATTTGTGGTGTTATATTCCTTGGAAGAAGCTTGTGTACTTTTTATGTCCTATATCTCCACTACCAGTCTCTCTTGTTGGTTTCGTTTGGTTTGGTTTTGTTCTTTTCTACTTTAATCTTGAACACAACTCACACAGACGAAAACAAAAGCAGACAAATCATATATGAAAACCATCTACTAAAAATATAATCACTTGACGTTCGGTCTCACAAGTACTTTGCCAGACTGGGCCACCTTTATCTGTGTCAGGAAAATGCAATTGATAAGAACATGACCCAGCTTCCCTTGCAAACAATAAGGATTTTTTTTTTTTTTTATTTTTTTTGTGGTCATTGCATGACCTTGTTGTATTAAAGAAAAAAAAAAAATCACTATCCAATTTTGTAGATTTCATTTGTTTCTGGGTGAAGATCAATGAAGTGAAAATCTTTTAGCAGAATCAAATGTATTTCTGAGTATTCTAATAAAATAAAAAAAAAGACAAGTTCCAAAATTACTTTTTTTGTGTTGCTGTCACTGTGAAATACTTGAATGGGAATATTCAGGGCAGAATTAGACCAGCTGGAGTTACTGAGTGTAATTCTGGGGATAACTTACACTTTTATATCTCATGGGACCAGTAATGTACATTGTGTATTCGGCACCACAAAAGTTTGCTGTCAATCCTTGAGAGTTTTATTAGAAAATAATGTATTTCTATTCTGTTCAGCACATGAGGAGCACGTGCTTTTTCTAGATGTCTCCATGAGCACAAGCATGATGAACACATTCCACATTATTCAATTACACTGTTGGCATTTTCTAAAGTGGCATTTTGAGTATTTTCTTACAGGCTTGGAACACATCCCTGAATTAGCTTAAAAAAATACAGAGCCAAATTAGGTATAATTTTCTTTCCTTAGATTAATTTGCATTTTCTAATTCATTTGTATTTTGTAGATATAGTAAAAATAAGGATCTATCGGCTCGATCAGCAAATTTTGGAATTGAACCATTGTATTATACGTTGGTCCTCCTTCAACTGTACTTTTAAAGTCAGCCAGCTCCTCAAACAGATTAAAAGAACCTTATAAACCATGAAAGAACATCTTAAGAGCACCCAAAAGATTATTTTCAATTGAATTTTACATTCTCTTTGAAGAAAAGATCTTATGCAAAGCCATCAGCTGTATGGGTGCCAATTAATAACTGGGAAGACAGCTGCTGGTTCAGTTATTTATAAAGACTTATTTATCAGTATGACCACCGAGAAAGTCAAAACCCTTGGCCTAGTTTATGTTTTCAGCTGTATTTTATGTTGTCCATCCTGTAACCTTATAAATAATTCTTATATCATTATTGTTGCTGAAACAGCATAAGATCCGTGTCGGCGTATTTAAAATTCAGAAAGTGCCGCGATAGAATTTGAACTTTGCCCTCCTGCAAATGAGTGCCGTGGTTCCAGGATAAGCCCTCTCCTCGTGCCTGTTGGCAAGCCACACAAAGTCTCCTTGTTCAGCCCCTGTCTGACACAGCAGCCTCCACTCGGCAGCGTCTCCTTTTCGGGTTGACTCCAAAGCCCTGCCCCACTCAGCTGCTCTAAGTGTGTGGGCCTGATTATCTTTGCCACAGAGCGCCTTGCACACCACATCTGCTACTTGATCCTGCCTGCTGACACATCCATACATCTTCCAGGGAGCCTTTTCAGCCTCTCCTCACAGCTGCTTCCAGTTCCTCTCTGGTCCCGTTCAAGTTTTGCACAGCTGTGTGAGTCTCGCTGTGGCTTGGATCCCAATCTCCTTCCTGTGCCTCCCTGTGTGCGTTGTACTCGCTGGAGATTTGCTCAGCCTGATCCAGATGCCTCTGGGTTTAGGAGGGAAGGGGTTAAATCTGGTGGATTTTTAGCACAATTCAGACAGTGAACTTCTTTCTTCCTGCTGCCCAGCAAAGCAGTTTGCTGTTCATATGGGACCAACGCTCAGCTGACAAATAACCCCACTGACATCAGCGCAGCTCGGCAGATTTGGATCGGCTAAGGAGCCAGCTTTCCAGGGAATGCTGGAGGCCTATCTGCTCACACAGGCTTTTGCTTCTCAGATTGTCAGAAAGACACTGGACTTAACCTTCACTGTTGGCATGACCTTTTAAAGCCTAGTCCCAAGCTCTGCTCCTCCCTACCTGAAATGAGGGATCTGATCAGGCTTCTGCAGCCTGAGAACCTCCCTTGGTGCCTGAGCTCTGGCCCTCACCCTGGCCTGGGGATAACTGAGGCAGCTGCAAAGCTCATCTATGTTCAAAGGCATCCAGGGTGCGGGACTTGGCTTGCAAGACAGTTTTTAAGGTTGAATATTTGTTTTTTGCTCTTCTTGTTGCCTCTTGAAATTATTCAAATTAATAGTTTGTCACACACAGTTATATTTGCAGAACTGGATGTTTCTCTTTAGTAGTTGTAATTTTGCAAAGACAGATAGTGATAGGACGAGGGGCAATGGTTTTAATTAGATTGGACATTAAGAGAAAACTTTTTACTCAAAGGGTTGTGAGGCCCTGGCACAGGCCCACAGAATTTGTGGATGCCCTATCCCTGGAAGTGTTCAAGGGCAGGTTGGCTGGGACTCTGAACAACCTGGTCTAGTGTAAGGTGTCCTTGGTCTTGGAAGGGGATTAGAACTAGAGGATTTTTAATGTCCCTTCCAACCCAAGCACTTCTACAATTCAACAGACACGTGGAGCTTCAGGGAAAACTACGAAAATGACCATTCAGTTTTGATTGCTTGTTCTTAATTTTCCAGGCCTGGAGAGATCTGTGATAATAAATATTTGCTCTTAGTAAATCAGGGTAGAGACAGCAAAGAATACACCTCACGGTAACCATCAACACTAAACATTTTTAAATAGCTTGTCTTGTGCTGTTTTTTAAATCTACTTTATATATATATCATAATTGATGACTTTATAACTTGCAACTTGTTTAATGTGTCCCTTCTGATTTTTCAAGTGCTCAGACACTGAGTGATGCTGGAAGCCAAAGGAACAGGAGCCGTATCCTGTGCACTGTCCTTGCAGTAATAGAAAGAGAACAGAAAAGTTCATCATTGAAAACAGTCCCTTATGGATTTCGGTGACCCTGGTTCAGAAATCTGTTAAACTCCATTCTCAAACCAGTTGTTATAAACAACAAAAGTCTTGCTGTGTGCCTTTAGAACATGCAAGGAAGTATCTCATTGTTTAGGTAGCAAAATGGATGAAGAAAGTCTAAATTCAGAACAACTACAGAGATAAATTAGCTAAAGTATATGGCACTGAACACAATTATATAATGCAAGGAGGTTTTGTGTAATTTCTGTTTCTGAACAGTGTGGTCTGACACTATCCTTTATTGCCAGCTCAAATATCAGCAGAGTATGATCAGGTTTCTAAATTCCAGCAAAGACTTACAACTAAAGCCCCTGGTTGTGCCTTCTGAAGCATGTCTAAAACTGTAGTCAGGTAAAATTTCCTACTGATCCATGAAATGCTAAAGTTTAAACAGTACCATTTAGCTGCAACCACCTGTTTCAATTAATTCTCTTACATGTTTCATACCTTGAAAGCTTTTGTCTTTCTCTTTAAGTCACTCTGTCAAGGACCACAGATGTTTTGTTTTTGCTGAAGCCCTATTATGCTTTCAGTAACAAGAGGTGAATTGAATAAATTTACAAAACATAGCATTCATGGGCATCCATCATTTGCAATGTATGTAGGCATAGTTGTCAAATAAGAGAAACAATCCTAAAGGACTTGGCAAGACAACAGCCAGCCTTGTGCTCTACTTGCTGGATATCTCATTCTGTTACACAGTCAGGGAAAAAAATACTCTCATAAGTGAGAGAGTAATAAAAAGAGCTGCTTATAATCTTTGCTCTCCTGCTGGCCTGGCAGGCAGTACTGTACCTTCTAAACCACCTTGTGAATTTATGCTAAGATCTCTCTTTGTTTAGTGTGGGACATCACCCTTGGCAAGAGCCCTTCAGCATAACACTGAGGAGGATAATAAGCTGACACCAGAAAATCATACACAGTTTTTCACATTCTTGATAGAACTGGAAACACTGTATTGAATGCTGTGTGACCAGCAACACACAGCATGGAAATAAGATTATACCTAGCTGCAATGCAATGCAAAAGCAATGAAGTTTTGTCTCAAATACTTTCAAAATCCTCAGCACTTTTTTCCCACCTATGGTTCTTACACAATGTGAAGGCATCCTGCCCTTGCCAGTTGACCACCACCCTCCTCCCTGCATTGTAGCATCTGTCACGCATAACCTGTGATTCTTTAAAGAGAGCTGCAGCTCCTTGAATTTCCAAACAGAGAGAAGGGCAATTTTATGTCTTTAGAAGTGGAATAGCAGGATCATTTATCTCACTTTGCATTGTTTTTCAGGAGGGCCATAGTGGTGCACTGAAGAACTGGATCTGCCTCCTTACATTATCCACAGGATGTATTTGGATTATCCTTTGAGTTGTTCTATACACAAATCCTGATACACACCACGGACAACCCACAGGCCGTTTATCCAGGAGAGCTTTTTCCACAGAGCATCCTGAATCTATAAGTTCATCATTTACAAGTCTGCAAAGAATCATCTCTGCCACTGTCACTTTCTGCCATAACACCCACAACCATTTTGTCTCTCACAGAATTTCAGCCCATATCAGTTGCACCTCCTGCCTTCCCCATTACACTTATATAACCTCAAAATGCCTGTTCCTTTTGCTACAGCAGAAAAATCTGAAAGGAAGTCTCCTGCATCTCCTCTTATAAAAACATCATGAATAAAATCATAATTCAACAAAAATAACCTAAAAGCAACATCTATGTGAGATCTTTGATTTTGCCTGCTTGGTTTCAGTTTCAAGTAGAACAGTGATTTTCTTTAAACTAGTCAAATACAATATAGTGCCATTGTCTGTGAAATATTTTATAATACTGTGTTTAAACTGTTTTAGAAAAGAAAAATTTTGCACTGTGACACTACAAGAGAAAAGCGTCCACACAACAGCTTTTAAAATTGCTCCAACTGGAATAGATATTTCCCATCCACAATGAAAAAGCTTAGAGGGGAGATCTTAGTTAAGACTTTTATGTTTGTTTGTATGTTTATTTGGACTTTCTTTATGCTGAGAGCTTTTGTGGGACACTTGAAACAAATATTTTATGACTGAATGTCTTATTTAATTCCAATAATAGTTTTAAAGGTTTTTTAAATCCCTTCCTGGGAGTAACAAAATGACAGCTTTATTCAATTTTTGGAACGTATACCAAATATATTCCAAGCACATTTGCAATAAGCATTGCAAATTAATTTGTCAGTAGCTCCACCTTGAAATTTCCTTTTTGTTGGGAAAAAAAAAATACACAAAACTGTCAAAACTTCTAAATCTGTTTAAACACACTA
>WAAG01061278.1:0-26273 GCA_013390105.1 Tichodroma muraria
GAGCACGCGGTACACAACATCCTCCCCATATGGACTCCAACCTTGGAAGGCTGCCAACCCCACTGCTTGTTCAGCATCAGACTGTTTGACAAGCTGAGTCCAAATACATGTGTCAAGTTGTCCATCATGGCAGTTATCATGGCCCAACCTCTGTCCAAGTGCAGAACAGACCACTGCATGTGCTTCTCTAAAAGCCTTCTGAGCTTACTTTCAACCTCAGTCTTCTTCATCTTCTTCGTTTGCATCATCACTGCCTTCCTTTCCTTCCTTTCCAACGTTGTCTTCTTCATTTGAAACAACTCTGCCACTTTCTTTTTCATTTCCAACATCATTGTTGTCTTTCTCCACATTCACATACTTCTTCACTTGCATCCTCATTGCCTTCTTTTCCTTCATTTCCAACATTGTTGTCTTCTTTGCATCAACATTGCTACCGCCTTCTTCATTTCCAGCAATGTTGTCTTCCTCCACATTTGCATTGTCACCTTCCACTTCTTCCTCTGCAACAACATTGTCTCGTTTCTTCCTCCTCCTCTTCCTCCTTCTCCTCCTCCCCCAAGTTGCTGCTGGAGCTCTCCTCCTGGCCACTGCTGCCTGTGGTGTATTGGGTACAAGAAGAACTAGCATGATCCAAATTTTGGAACAGTAGGGTGTTATTGAAGTATAAATGTCCTAAATGGAGTGTTAATATATGTAGCTACATATATACAGTTAGATACAGATACAGTTAATTCATATACAGTTCACATATACACCGATATATATTATCATCAGGCAGCTCTGTGCCTTAGGATCCCCCCTGAGCCACTGTGGCAAGGGTGTTCAGGAGGTTCATCACAACCATCTGTAAGGTGTAGGTGGAAAAGCCTATGCTCACCAGGATGCGGGTGTGGAGCTCCTGCATTTGCAGGGCCAGCTGTGCTCCTGGGGCCCTGCCACGTGCCTGAAGAACTTGGCTGAGCACGGCGTTGTCTCAGGACACGTGCTTGGCATGCGTCAGACACTGAAATGTTACATTTGATGACTTAAACTGGCCCTTTTCTTCTGCGTTACTTTCATTGTTCTCCAAATTTCTTTTATCTCTTTGAATCCCTTCTTTAACCGAAGCCTTCTCCGCTCGATTTGCATCCTGCGCCTCCTCGCCTCTACTGCAGCTCGCCGGGCCGCTGCTCTCTGCCTCATGGCTGCCCTTCTGTGCTGGAGCCACAGCCCTAGCAGGAGGAGCAGCAGTTCAGCAGCAGCCCAGAAGGGGCTGCCCCAAGGCAGCCGTGAGCAGGGGTCCCCAGCCAGGGTCAGTAGGCTCCTGAGTGCCCCGCTACATGTCCTCCACATGCTGCTGCCACACATCCTCTTCAAATCTTATACAGGACTTCTGCCTACTATTGCAGAACTAGATATATAACACGAAATTTTACATATATACATTTTATATATACATACAAAAACGTTTAATGTATAACGAAGCTGCTTAAAGGTAGATATAGATACAGGTAATTTAAATACAGTTCATATATACACTATGATCAGGCAGCTCAGCTGTCATCAGACAGCCCTGTGCCTCTTTCAAGGGCTGCAGAACAGGAGTTGTTTGAACCCATGTTGCAGACCAGTGTAATCATGGATGGCCTCAGTGTGGGCACCTGGATCATGCACCAGGTGCCAGAAAAGGCTCAGTGGTCCAACCACTCCAAAGTTTGGCCGCAAGCCAATTTCCACAGGAAGCCTCTTGTTGCCTATAACAAAGTGGTCAAGGTCTGTCTTCTCCGGGGAGCGGCGCAGGTGCTCCAGGATATCCACCCGAAAATCCCTCCTGCGCCCCTGTCGCAGGGGTGTTCAGGAGGTGCATCACAACAGTCTCCTACTCCAATCTTCTGCTGGAGATCTCCACCTGGTCACTACTCTGTGCCCCACGGCTCCTTTTGCTGTGGCTATACTACAGCCCCAAGAGCAGGAGCAGCTCTTCAGCAGCAGCCCACAAGTGCCATTGTTACAAGTCAGACCAGAGAAGAGCTTCCCAAGCCCTGGCACTCTGCCCCAGGCTGTCCTGAACCAGCTCCTGAAACAGCTGAGTCACCTCCCACTCCAGGTAATCAAAGCGCTGCTCCATGCACCGAAATGTGATATCCATACAAACTACCCTCCACCAGCTGCAGGGACTGGATAATCTTTATAAAGCAAGAGAAGGATTATTGTGCCTCCGTCCTCTGCATTCTCCAATCCCAGACTACCTTTTCTGCATCCTAGCCCTTCCAAGAACTCTGTGAAACCCAGAGGAGAGAGGCCTACTGTGTCCCCATTTCCCCTGTGCCTTATGTCCCTGTGTTCAGGTGGGCACAGCGAAGATGAGGACTCCTGCCTGCCCCACCTCCTGTCTGTCGGGCCTGTCCCAGGGCAGCCTGGATGTGATTCCTGTTCCCTGTCCTCCTGGCCCTCCTGGCCCTGCTGCCCTGCTCCCAGAGCCCTGTCCCTGGACAGAGCCTTTATGCCTCTGAAGGAAATTGGCCCTTGTCACTTCTGGGCTCTTGGCAGAGGTGCTGGCTCCTGGCAGTGCATTTGGGCTCCAGGTGCCTTTTCAAGTCTGTAGAGCACCAGGAGGGCTGTTGCTGTTGTGTGCTTGCACAAAGAGCTCTCGGAGCCACAGTGGTGGCACTTGGGGCAGGATTCAGCTTTGCCACCCTGACAGAGGCTGGAGAGTTCAGTGTGCCTCAGCTTTGTCCCTTGCAGATGCCACTCACAGCTGCAGTGGCAGTGGCTGTGAGGTGACCCAAAGCCGCCTCCCTGGCAGCACACGGCTGTGCTTTGCTTCCTCCTTGGAAGGGATGGCCATGGCTGAGGCCAATTCCTTCCACTGGAATGGGGATTAGATGGGTTATTGGCAAGGAATTGTTGGATGTGAGGGCTGTGACGCCCTGGTACAGGCTGCGCTGAAAAGCTGTGGCTGCCCCATCCCCTGCAAATGTTCGAGGCCACGTTAGGTGGGATTTGGAACATCCTGGTCTAGGGGAAAGTGGTCTAGCCCACAGCAGCTGGGTAAGAACTGGATAATCTTTGGGGTGCATTCCAACACAAACCAGACTGTGATTCTATGATTACGGGTGCTATCAGGAAAAGCTTCTTCCCCCAGAGGATGGTCAGGCACTGAACAGGCTCCTGAGGGAACAGTCATGGCCCCAAGGCTGACAGATCTCAATGAGTGGTCAATGCTCTCAGGCACAGTGTGAGATTTTTGGGGGTTTCCTGTGCAGGAATTGGGCTTGATGATGCCCGTGGGTCCCTTCCACATCAGGATATTCTGTGATTTTGTGTGAGGCTTCAATAGCTGCTCAGCAATCTCACATTTCTGTGGTGTTTGCTAAAGCCCTTGGTGAAAATCTGCAATTTTATCTTATAAATCTGTTGTTTAAATCATTAATATAATTCACTGGAAGTTGTGTCTGAGATGCGGAGGTTGCATCTGTACTTTCATTCAGAGTGAGGAAAGCAATTATATTCTCAAATCTGTTATGGAATCCCTAAAAAGTGCATTTTTCTCTGCTCCAACAGCATCCAAAATTGTGAGTGGCATGGAGACAACCAACTATTCACTCCAGCATCAGGAGAGCCTCACGCCAAGACCCTACTATTGACGAGAAGCGTGTGCTCAGCTCTGGCTGCTCCAATTTGTAACTTGTGTATTGGAGACCGCGCATGACTTCCAGAATTACACTTCACTTGTACACACAAGCACCGCAGCAGCACAGCTTTTAGTTCGCCTCATGCTTCAATGCCAGGGCTTAAACCTTCAGTCCTTGCCCTTTTTAAGGCACATTAAGAGCCGTGAAGCCGAAGCCACTCCGTCCCGTCCCGCTTCCCCCAGATCCCCTCAGAGCGAAATGGCGCCTGAGGCCGAGCCCGCGAGTTGCCGCGGCAACGGGGAGGGGGTGGGCCCGGGGCTGCACGGCAACGGGGAGGGGCGTGGTCTGANGAGGGGGGAGCGCGCGCCGCTCCCTCAGGGGGGACTCGGGGGGATCGTGAGGGGGGATCCGGCCGGGAGGGGGCTCACCCCGCTGGGATAGTGCTTAGTTAGCTGATTCAGAGAGATTCGATAGGGAAATGATACAATCAACAGGAAAACGCGTGATCTGACCTCTGAGGAACTGATTATGTGTCTGAAGCGACTGATGGCTTGGTCGCACCTGGTTGTTGCTTGTCTTGTAATGTTTCCAGCTAATTCACTGAAGAACGTCTGAGTGTTGTTCATTGAACTAATTCATCTGAGGGGTGAACTTGGACTTGAAGTGTGATTGCTGGTTAGAACAGACCAAGAGAAACAAGGACTGGTGGATGGATGCTATGGGGTACTTTGCATTAATATTGGCTAATGGGTAAAGAGATGGCTGTGGAAAAAAGAAGTCATGCATGCTGCTTTTGGTAAAGGTTTGGGGAGGTGAACCCTCCTGTGGAAGGAGCAGTTGCAAAGCAAATTTGATCAAATCTTGGGCTGTTTTGCTGTGTGCCTTTCTAGAGAGAGTCGTGCTTGAGGCACTTTGGGAAATTCATGTTTACTTGTCAGTCTGATGGTGAGCGGTGTCCCGAGGGGGATCTGCACAGGAGGGTCCAGGGAGCAGCAGCATTCCCCTCGGCGCTGTTGGCAGGTGTGTCCGTGCCTGTGCAGCAATCCTGCCTTGGCTTTCTTGAGTTTCTTTTAAGCCAAGCGTTGGTGAGCCGGCTTAAGCCCGATAAACAGTCAGAATCTGATGTTACCAAGTGTTTTCCTTCAGATCCCCTCAGGGATTTGTGTTTGTGTGGCTGCACAGGTGTGAGCAAAAGCATGGGTTATCTGCTGGGAGAAGCTGGTGAGCCCAGATGATTGGGAGAAAAGTTTTTTTCACAAAAGAACATTTCATATAAAATATAACCTCAGCTTTGAAATGCAGCCCTGAATCCTGTTGGGAGACATCCTGGGTTAGTGAGAGTGGGTATTAATATTTTATATGAAATACGACTTCAGCTATGAAATGCAGCCCTGAATTCTGTTGTGTTTTTAAATATTTTTAAGTTTTTTTTTTTCCTGAATGAGTGAAGTGGCTACTAGGGATATTTCACAGAATCCAGAATGAGTTAGGTTGGAAAAGACCTCTGAGATCATCAATCTGTTTGGGTTAGAGGGACCCCCTTGCTGATCAGAGGGAGCCAAGGGCAGTCTTTGACATTTAGGGGAAACAAGCAAAATCAGGGAGGCTGTACAGGGAGGCAGTGCCTGA
Organism: Tichodroma muraria; assembly: GCA_013390105.1. Lineage (NCBI taxonomy): Eukaryota > Metazoa > Chordata > Aves > Passeriformes > Sittidae > Tichodroma > Tichodroma muraria. Next base: position 5,244 of record WAAG01061278.1, read on the forward strand.
GCTGTGCTGTCACAGCAGAGCCTGATTTCCTCTCCAGCTGTCCAGAGGAAGCAGAGGGACGAGACTTTATGCCAGAACTTAGTCAAGGTGGAAATCTTTTCAGGAGCAGCAACGAATGTGGGGTATTGGAAGTGGGGAAGCAGAGCCGCCCGTCTGCTTTTTGGGGGGAATTGCACAATGTTGAACACGAGGGCACAGAACGGAGAGCTTAAATGGTGACATTCTGGTTTAAAATCAGTGATTTGTCTCAATGCAAGAGCTCTTTATTAGAGCTTTTGATTGGTAATTTTGCACGATTTTTTTATCTGAGGATTTTTTTTAAGGAAACCTTGAAAAACAGTTACTTTGGTACAAAGTTCTTGATGCCTTGGGAGTTCACAAATACAGTATAAGCTGCAGGTTTTAAGTAACTTTTTTATCAAGCTGGCATGGACCCCTTGGTGATGGAGGTTGTGTGTATAAAATGTTGCTCAGGAAATGGCAGTGGTTGGCTTGGTGCAGTTCAGAAATTGCATGTGTAAGGGAAGATAACCTGCATGGCTGCTTGTGAAACAATAATTTCCTTCCTCATCTTCAGTGTGGTGACTAATACGTTGTTTGAGCATCTCTGCTGAGAGCTCGGTCTGCACAGGGGGAAATGGCTGCATGTTTTTGGGTTAAAATGTCTGAAACTCTGTGTGTGTGAATCTCAGAAGTCCAATTAATATTTTTGTGGGTAAAAATAAACAAGGGCAATGTTCTCCTGAAATACTAACAGTAGCTCTTATTATGTTAAATGCTTAAATTACTTAATCCCATCTGCTGCCACTTTAAGGGACTCCCTTATTTCAGGGGTTGGAAAATGAAGTGCAAAATATACTTTTTAAGTGTAGAAGTGTAAAATCTACTTCTGAAGTGTAAAGTTTGCTTCTAAGAGCTCTGAGAGTAATCCCACTTCAGGAGTAGTTAATGAAATACTCCTAGTTGACTATGTGGCTTTGAAGAGGGAAATTAAAACGGATAAATGTTCTGTTAATGTGGTTTTTAAAAAGAAAAAACCAATTTGCTTTCATCCACTTTTTTTTGGTTTATCTGATGCTCTGAAGCTTTGGACAAGCTGCATGCAGGCCCTCTTCAGTAGAGTTTATGCACAGATGTGTGTGACACAGGGATTTTTTTGTCTCTTTCACTTTCTGGAAGGATTTATCTCTCCCTCCCCTCTGCCATTTCCGTTTTGCAGAGTGAATCTCTGGTGGTTTGTGATGTTGCTGAAGACCTGGTGGAGAAACTGAGAAAATTCCGATTTCGCAAAGAGACCAACAATGCTGCCATTATAAGTAAGTTCCAAACATGCCTGACAAAAATTGTCAGAAAATCCTCTCTTCTCTTTTCTTCCCTGTGTAATGTTACTGCTGTATCAGGTAAACATGAGCCACGAGAGTGTTTGTTCTCTGACCTGCAGCACTTCCAATTCTGCCTGTAATTTTAACAGTAGAACAGTGCTGTTCTTAGGATACAAGTCTCCATCTGCCCTTAGCAGAGTATTTATATTTAATTATGGCTCAGAGTCTACTACTGTTTGTAAAATGATTTTGGAAAGTCATGGGATACACTGAAGAAGAAAAACAGAATCACAAGGGCTATAATTGTTGAGTGCTAAAAGGCTTCATGCATCCATTGTATAAATCGATTAAAAAAAAACATTGATCTGTGTTTTATTTTGATTTATAGTGAAAATCGACAAGGATAAGCAGTTGGTGGTGCTGGATGAGGAGCATGAGGTTTGTTAAATGAATTGTAAATAAGAGTATCTTCAGCCTGCAATGTATTGTTGTCTCTAAGGTACTGCCTTAGTTTCAAATTGTTATCAAACTCTTAATCTAATCTGGGTCATGAGCTTATTTAAATGCATGGTCACTCTGCATGTAAAGCACAGCACCATTAGTAGTGAAACTATGCAGAAGCAATTGNTCTAACGATGTAAAAAGCGTCTTTGGCACCTGCTGGCTTTTTGAAGAGATTTCTGCTGTGTTTCCACGTAGATCTGCACATTTGCCTCTGAGCTGGTCTGCCATCAATTAGAAGCAGGATTGCTAATCCCCTGCAGACTCTAAATTTGATGGGTGGCATAATAAGGTCAGCCCAGTGTGTGGTGTTTCTTAATGGTCCATAGGGCAAAATTAAATCCTTCCCAGGGATTTGAGCATTAACCATAGCTCTTGTTCCCTAGAATGTAGATGTTAATATAACACTCAAATGTAATGGGGACTCTTTTTTTATTTGCTGAAGGAGGAAGGACTGAATTTTTCAAACTTTTGATTTATGTATTAACTGACTTCATGGTGTGTGCTTGCTTATTTCTGTTTAGCACTAGGGTTGGCAAAGCATGGTAGCTGCCAGCATAGCCAACTAGAGCCAAAAATGTTTGCTAAACTTATTATGCCTAAAATAGAGATGATTATTCATGCTAACATTAATTCTGTGTTTAGTCATAGGAGTCTTTTGGCGCACAAGTCTTCCTAAACTGCTGTAGTAATTTGGGAGGTCCTTATCAGTTCACCTGTAGATCAACATCTGCCTTGCAGGTGTTTCACTGCCCATTACCCTGCCTTAACTTCCAGTGTGAGATACTTGCTCAAATATTGCTTGTGTTTAATGTCCCCAGGGTATTTCTCCCGATGAGCTAAAGGATGAGCTGCCCGAGAGACAACCTCGATATCCTTCCTATGCTGCTGCCATTTGGACTTACTCACTCCTGGAAGCTGTTCAAAATGTTGGACTTCACCTTTTTAGGCCAATAATTGCTGTAGTGTGATCTTGCTGATCCTTTATTTGTGAAATAACCCAGGGATCAGTTCTCTGGCTGCACTGAACTGTTGTACCACTTGTTGAAACAATGACTCATTTAAGCCTTTCCTGACATTTTATTTCCTTTTAGACTATATAATGTTTGGGGAAGTAAAGCAAAGCCATGCTGCTGGTAATGTAAAGAAGTGAGTGAAATGTACCAGTCAGTGGCTGCTTCTAAATATAGGAATCTGCCTGTGTGGCTCTGGATCTGTTTTGGTACGTTCTCAGGATGTGGCTGTTGTTGTTTTGCTGCAGTTACTGATTCTGGGATTGCTGTGGGCATGTGATCCAGGGAGGAATCCCTGTTTTGAAAAGAAAGGAACAAAAGAGGGTCAAGTAAATTACTCTTTAACTAATGAAATAAAAGGGGTACTTAAGTTACATGTCATGAAAATACCTGCTCTATTAGCTTCAAGAGCTGGCTGGCACCATTCCCTGCGCTGTTCTGAATCTCCCTTTTCATTCCCACAGTGCAGTGGGAGGCTGTAAAACAGAAGTCCTGACTAAAACTGTGGTTCAAATTCAGCAAAACACCTGAAACAATGACGTTCTTGGTCAGCAAAAAAAGAAATTGGCTTTCATTAAGCCAAAACCACACTGGTGTGTGTGGGAAGTCTTTTTACAAAGTTGGAAGAGGAATATTTGTGATGAGAGGGTGATTTTTAGCTGTGATGTGAAACATTACTACAGAGAGCTCTCACATTGAGGCAGGGCCAGTTCTGAAAGTCAGATGTGGAAGTGAAAACAGAACAGTGAGGTTATTATTGCCAAATTAAAACATCTAAAATGCAACACCGACTTGTGCCTGCATCAAGCTCTGATAACTGAGGATTATATCCTACTAAAATAATTGATTTCTTAGTTTCTTTAACCTCAGAAAAAACATTTATTGTGTATAGTTACAAGTACCAGCATGAAGATGGAAGAGTTTCCTATCCATTGTGCTTTATCTTCTCCAGTCCAGTTGGTGAGTGAACACTGTGATTGGTAGCTACCGTGTGTTGTCAGTTTGGGAATATTCTTTTCTAGGGAATGTAAGATGAGTGCTTAGTGCTCTCAAGGAGGTTTTCCTGCCTTTGAGGTTCACATTTAGGGCACTTCACATGTATATTAGAAGAGATTGTCTCTTCCACTTCTGAAGGCTGAACTGGAGTGTTGGTTTCCTGCTTAGCTTGCCAGAAGGTGTGTCTGCCTGTTCTCAGTGTGCTCAGCAGTCCTCCTCTGAAGGACAGGACCTGGAGCACTCTGCATCTACTCATGGAGGTTTAACCTGATTTGACCTTTTTACCTCAGATCTTGGGGAACCCTTAAAACATGAGTAAGCCCTGTAAGGCTCAGGAAGTGAGTGAAGAGAGGGCTGGAAGATACCAGCCCTGTTCCTGAGGGATTCTGCTCATCTGTCTCTTGCTATTCAGACATTAGTGACTGTGAGGGAAGAAATTGATCTCAGAAGAACAAGGGAACCCATTTCTTTCTGAGGATCTTGAAATCCTTTCATTCTACCCATGAAAGGAACAGGACTCTAAGAAGGTTAGGATGGGATTTGAGAGGAGAGTTTTCAGGGGGCCTGCGTGTAATGGGCAGCAGTAGAGGATGTTGTGAGGGGACAGTCTAAAGGGCTGTCACAGCTGTGGGTGGAAAGGAGGAGAAGAGGGCTCCCTAACCCAGATCTGAGCTTGTGGAAGTGCTGGGGGAACAGACTGTTCCAGGGGAAACAGACTCTCATCCTGGACCAACCCAAGTTTGTAGAGGACAGTATAGAGCATCCTCTGCTTGTGTCACAGCAACCCTCAACATCAATTTACCTGGACAGGGCACTGTGTAATTTTAATAGAAGCCAAATAACCTGGGTCTTGATACGGGCTTACAGAGCTGAATTGCTCCTGGGCTTCCATCTGTGTTCTGTATTGTAGTAGTAGTGTATTTTGCTGGTATTACTGGATTATCCTTGTTATCCCCTGGAAGAAGATAAACTGATTGCATTGTTTTACCCTTCATTTCTCAGAACTAGAGTAACTAGGTATATAAAAGAATTCAGCAACTACTGAGCATATTCTTCTATAGTTACCTGAGAATCTTCCTCTGAATGTCTTTAGCTTTCGGTTTGGATTCTTAAAAGAAACCCCAACTTTATTTTTGAAGTTTTGCGGTCAAAATACCTAAACAAACTCTTTTTTTTCCCCTCATAATTACAGGATGTAAGCCTGAGCAGCAGATGATGTATGCTGGAAGCAAGAATAAGCTTGTACAGACAGCTGAACTCACTAAGGTATTTTGAAGTAACTCTCTCCCCCTTCACTGCAGGTCATTGTTTTATGTTTTGCTTGAACCGATGGCAAGAAGGGTTTTGTGAGAGTTTGTGATTACAGTGAACAGAGTCTGGTTTAGGAAGACTGAAGGAGGAGTATGAGTGGAGATTTCTGTACCCTAAAACACCAGGAGGAACAGTGCTCTCTAAAACAAAAATATCTCTCAGTAGGATGGACATCTTTGCTGTGGGGGAGGAATTTACTGATGGGAGGAATAGACTGAAGCCTCAGTGTGGTGTAGAACAGATCAGTTTAGCTGGTTCCTGGGGCTGGATGCTTGCAGAACAGCCTGCAGAGTAAGTAACATGTGCCAAGTGATGAACAGTTTCTTCCTGTGTTGGGTTCTTCCAGTACAGACACCAGAAGAAATCAGTGCATTCATTAGGCCTGGCTGTGTGTATATTTTAGAAAAGAAATGTCACTTGGTTTTAGTTCTGGAGATATTTGAAATCTTTGCCTAATTGGCACCTAGATTCCTTTTTGCCTCAAGCAGAAAAATTTAATAGAGTCAGTAGCTGCTTCAGGTTTTTCATACCATGTGAAATGACTGCAGCACTTCCCACAGCACTGTTCCCTTTAGGTCTTCCTTATCCTGCTGAGTCCTTTAACATGCCAGTAAAAATGTCTGTTGGGCCAGTAAGAGAACTATGAATCATAGAAAGGCTTGGGTTGGAAAAGACCTTAATGTTCATTTGTTCAAACACCTCCCACTAGACCAGGTTGCTGCAAGCTCTGTCCAGCTTCTGCCTCTTCTAGCTGTGCCTTGTAAGAAAAGACCCCTCTGTTTTAAATTAGACCTCAAGTTGACAGGAGACAATAGGAAGGCAGCAGAAGATGGTGGAAACAATCAGCACAGCCCCAAGAAATCTTTTTTTTAGATCTGTTGAAACTGCATCTTGGAAGCCTGATTGCTGTGATAGGAAGGAGGAAGACAGTTCTCAGTAAGCAAGAAGAAAGGGTTGGTGAGAAGAAGGTAAAAGCCTGGGAAGTAGCTCAATTGGAGATCTATCACTTCTGAAATGGGAGAAATTCAGCCTGAAGGGCTTTTGAATGCAAGTCCAGCACTGGGTATAGAGGTTCATGATAATTCATCTTTCTCCTGAAGCCTGAGAACACAGGCTGTCTCCAGTTGGGGTTGCCTGCTTGCTCTTCAAATGTGCTTTGTTCTTGCCACTTGCTGAGCTGTGTTTCATTTTAACTCATGCTGTGACTTCCTTCTGGTGTGATTTTTGCTCATGACTCAGCTGAGTTCTCTCATCAGTCTCCTGTGACTTGCATATTAGTTTGGCTCCTGTTAAGCTCTTCTGATTTTGTAACACTGATTTTTGGGGTTTTTCCATTTTGAAGGCCTGTGAATTTGTAAAATGACTTGACTTTTGTCTTTGGGCATCTCATGGACTTCAGTAATCAATGCATAATTAACATAGTTTCCCTTCAGGCTATTAAAGAGAACCCCCAAACCCTAACCAGTTACTCGCCCACGTGGAATGTAAAGAGTATATTGGTGTTTCGGGCCTTGTTTCTTGCTTCAAGGCTGCATTAAAGGTTCATTAAAGATTTCACAAAGCTTTGGGTTAGTAGTTTTTAGGTTGTTTTGGGGGTTTTGCCCAGAGAAGCTGTGGCTGCCCCTGGATCCCTGGAAATGTTCAAGGCCAGGTTGGATGGGGCTTGGAGCAGCCTGGGATAGTGGAAGGTGTCCCTGCCCATGGCAGGGGACTGGCACTAGATGGTCTTTAAGGTCTCTTGCAACTCAAACCATTCTGTGCTTTTAGGATTTTGTTGGGGTTTTTTCCCAAGTTTTCTATTTTGAGATATTTTACAGGTAAAACAACATGCTACTGGACAGTATGAATTTATTTCAGTTCAAAGAAAAAATAACTGTGTGTTGTATTGAGCAAAATTGCTGTACTTTGGGCTTAAATCAACCCAGATATTAAATTAATTTGTATTCTTCAAAATACCATCTTGCTGAGATAATGTGTGTGAGATGGGGCCTCTTCAGGGTTATTTTAAAATGAGGTACATGTGCTTTTCTCATATTCTTAAGGGACAAGAGTGAAGCCTAGAAATAGCAATTACGAGATTCTTGTTCATGTTAGTGATGTTTTTTACAACTCAGTCTTGTGTATTTTCCTCTGATCTGATGCTTTCAAGAAAGCACCTGAAAATTGTCGGTTGGTGAGTGGTTCATTGCAGCTCAGACAACGTGTGTGGAAAGGGGCTGCTTGCACTGTGTCCTTGTCCTTTTCCAGTCCCATCCCTCAGGAATTGATGCAATGCCATTTTGTTTAGGTATTCGAAATCAGAAATACAGAAGACCTAACTGAAGAATGGCTGCGTGAGAAACTGGGCTTCTTCCACTAAGGAAAACCTCTGTTCTAAGTATTTATGTACCATCCTGGTGATACTGGAACCAGACATGAATACTTACATCCAAGCAATGCACTGTATTCACAGCTGTCTCCTGCAGTCTCTCTTGTGCAGAGTTTGTGCAAATAGCAGGTCTGTCTCCTTGAAGTAACGAATCTTTGCAGGTGTTTCCTTATTTGTACCTGCTAAAAGGGAATACTCCTCTGCAGGGACTCCTTTTGCACTCCTGTGACTAATATTTCTGTAACTAAAATAGTTCAGTTCTGGATTTATAACCATGTACAAACATTTGGAAGCTGACGCTAACTTTTTCTGAGCTACAAACGCATCCTTATGACACACATTAGCCATTTATATGCAGAACTTATTTACTGTCACTTGCCAGATTTTTTGACTTAATGTCTTCTCAGTTTTGAAAACTACTCCCTGGAAGCATTTGTTCGGTATGAAAAAGTCAAAATGCTTGTACAGCAAATCCATCCATTTATCTTTCCATTGAGTCCATGTGAACTGTCTCAAATTCTTGGAACTAATTTTTGTCATTCCAGTAATTCCTCAGTTGCCTGAGTCAATCTTTCTAAATTTCAGGGCAAAGTTTTGACTGTCCAGTTCTCATGCTAATACAATCTCACAGGAACTAGCTGATAACTAAGGGCTGAACTACAACTCTGGTTCCTCTTGTACCAGATTTCTTCTTGCATCTCTATTCTGACACTGTTGAGAAGTTTACCTCTGCTCATTTCCTGTTATCTGAACACCTGGTGATATTGTGTGCCTTTCATTTGTTAGCTTTAAAAGGACTTGAGAATTTTACACTGCCACTTCTTACAAATTTGGTGAAAACTTTGTTGAAGAATCTAAGTAATATTTGTTCCTAGTGCCTCGTGCTGCAGTTGACATCTGTTAAAACAAAAAGCCAACCTCATTTTCTTTGAAATTCCAATCATCTGCTCCATTTGTAGGAGTCAGGAGGTTAAAGCTTTTCATGATAGTGAACGATTTATATCTCTTTTGTTATAAAAGTTGGCCACACGTAGCTTTTGAGTACTTTAATTACAACTTCTAACTTTCTTAACAGCTTTTTGGTCAAAATTACATTCCAGACGAAGTTTTTGCATAAGTGATCATTTGATTTTCATCTACTTAACGGTTCATCTCTTTGAAACAGCAAATCTAATGTGAAAATAGTATTTAACTTTTATAAATGACCAGTCTTTTTACAGGTCTGTTTTATATTGAATAGAGTAGTTGATGTGGGACACGTTCAGCCCGTGCTGTGGCAGGAGGAGCACTCATGGGACAGTCTCTCCCTATCTTGCTCGTGAGTGTTTGTTGTGCTACTGAACAAATGTCTGCGTAAGAGCAGCTTCCTGTTGATAACATACCTTAAAATACAGCTGCCCCAACCAATCTGCTCGCTGGGAAGGAATGCAGTGTTAAATTTGGAGGCCAGTATTTCATGCTGTGAAACCTTTGCTGAAAGTGGGGTTATTTTTCATTTGTCAACATAGGTTGTGTTAGTGTTAAAACACTAATTCCTGCAAGATCACAAGGAATTCATTTACAAAGGTCTTCAGTGTTGGTAAATCTCTTCCTAGTTTGATGTTACTGCTCATTTATTTGTATATAAATCTGACTTGAGAGGAGCTTTTCCAAATTCATGTTGGAATGATCCAATTAAATCAATCTTTTGGTGCAGGAAAGAAGTGCTTGTAATTAAATTTCTGTGTTAACGTACTGAACTGGAAATACAATTTCATTTCCCTGGACGAAGAAATGTTGATTATGAAACTGTTGCTTGATCATTCTGTACTGCAGATCAATAAAAACAATGTCTTTTGTGACAAACATTGTATAAATAAGACTTTGGCTTAAAGGATAGTGTCATTCCAAGCATCAGTCTGGAAACAGCAAGAATCTCTTTTGAGGGTTTTTTTTGGGATTGTACTAAAGGTGAGGCATGTCAAAGTACAGTGTGGGTGAGAGGGAAGCTGCTGCTTGGAATGTTCAGCTTGATTTGCAGTGAGGAAAAACTGGATTAATCGTGTCTTGTACTTTGTACACTGGTGGGCTGCCAGCAGCCAACTGCTGCCTGCACAAGTCTGCACAGAAATAACTGTACAAGAGGCCTGTATCAGGAGGGAAGGGAGGAGCTGCTGCATGAAATGATCGAATTCGACCTTTCATCTCTGGATTGCTCCACCTTCTGCCAAGAAAACATTGCTCCTTACAGCTGAATCTTCAGCCGAGTTCTTCCACTTCACATGTTCTCGTGCCTCACTTAAGCACTTTCTGCCTTGGGTGCTGCCACTCCAGCCTTGCAGGGAGCAAACAGATCCTCACGAGAGTGTTAAAGCCCAGATTCTCCTGAAGGGTGCTGTTGATGCTGCTCAGCCCACCAGTATTACTGTGCAGCCAGCCCTGCCTGGCAGCTGTTCTCCCTCCCCTGGCTGAGCTGTGGAAGCAGCTGCAGGTTCTGGGAGGATGGGTGTGCAGAGGCTGTTTGCTGTTCCAGCCTTGTTTGTGTTCTCCTTGGTCTTAATGCAGTGTTTTGACACAACTGTCTGCTGCTAATTGTCCTGGGCTCTTGAGATGCAGGTAGTGCTAACACTTGATTAAACAAAGACATCATTATGTCCAGGTCTTTCCTACACAAATAATCCTTGTTTTCATAACATCCTTTCCCCACCTATCTGTAGAACTGTGTGTTCTGTGCTGCTGCCCCCGTAGGCTCAGTGGGAGGCAGATGAGTCCATGTTCAGGCCAGTATGTTCCAGCTGGGCTTTGCTGGTGAGTTGCCCATCTGTAATCACACATTTCTCTTGAATTTTCAGACCTCTAAAGAGACATCTAAAGGACAAAACAGCCTAGGGGAGCCTTTGTAGCTAAAGGTCTGAGAGTCAGCATTTTCCATTGGGAGCTCCTATTTTTCAGGAGTTAGTAAGCTGGCCATAAAATTCTTGGTCTGGAGTTAAAGGTCTCTCCAAGGGAGACTTCTGCCACAATTAATCAGGTTTGCTTTAAATATTGACTAGATGGCTGGGATACAGCTCTTGTAATCCTATTCATTGATGATAAGCTGAATTAAAGCATGAGTTTGCATGTCAGCCCATGAAATAGACTTGTAGTGTTTGGAATATTTTTAACAAAAAAATGTAAGTGCTGGTATTTGATGGTTTAAGTGTATTTCTAGTATCACAAATACTGTTCTGATCTAATATAATAAAGGAGGCAATAATGCAGGTGTTGATACCTTTTTCACTTCTCCAAAGGAGCATCTTTGCATTTGTACCAGGATTCCATTTTTGTATCTTTAACTGTAAAATAGCTGGTCCAAAAATGATGTTAAACTGATGACAGGGGTCTGACCAAACAGGCAGAAGCAAGAGAATTCAATTCCTTACTTCAGTGCATTCCAAAAATAAACATCGTGAACATTTTTTTATACATACATGTAGTGACTGCGAAATGGAGCCGTGGTGGGACATGAGAAGGGGCTCAGTGGAACTCTTGTGTTTGTTCTGTGGTCCAGACTCGTTGTCTTAAAAGGTGTGAGAGGTTTCATGGCCAGATTTGAGAATTTGGCAGTCCCATGAAAATACCAGTAACCAGTACAACTTCCATACGCTGTTCAGCCTCTGCTACTTCACATTGCATGTTTACTTTAAACCAAATCTTTTTTTGCTAAGCATGGTGCTTGTATTGGTTTAAATAAAATGTTTCATTAAGAGGTTGTGTTGCCCTGTTTTAATTGCAAATGGTCCTTGTGTGACAGGGGAAATCTGGTGCTGCTTGGTATGTCCTTCCTTTTCTCAGCTTCCTGGAGTTTGGACTTGTAGTGTGTCTTCAGTCTCGACTGCTCCCTCATTTGCTGTTGTACCTAAGATAATTCCTGTTTCCATCTGCTGTGATGGGGAGGAGAGGAGCTGTTGGAATACTGCAGAGAACTGCTGTGCTCTGCTGCTTTGCACCTTTGTGTCACAGACCTCCCACTGCCTCCAGATGATGTGCAAGGCAGCGTGGGGCTCAGTGTCAGCCTGGAATGTCACACAAATTTCACTGTTCCACCTCTCCCACAAGGCTCCTGGCAGAACCTGGAGCTGTGGAATACAATACAGAATGCAGGTGCCCCTTGAACAGTGTCAGAGTAGCTGTGAAGGAGACCCCAAAGCTTGAAGGAGACAGGAACTTAGTACTTTCACCTTCCCACAGTTGTTGGCTCATCTCTTTCCTGCCCAAGAGACCACTGCATTAATTTGATCTAAGCCCTCCTTTTCTGTGTTCTTGCTGTTTCATCCTGTCATGATCTTTGGAGACTTTTGATTCCTCTATTGTTGAAAAAACTGCCAACTATAATCCAAGGAATTCAGCTTCAGTACCTGACATAGATTGTTTCTGCCAACACCGAAGAACAGCATTAATAGGCCACAGATCAGACATGACAGAAATAAACCCCTTTGCTCCCAGGTGAGAGAACTCTGTGAAGGAGAAAATGCACAGCTGCTTCAGCACATCTGGCTCCTGAGTGGCATCTCAGTCACTGAAAGGCAAAATCTGTTGCCAAAAGTTCAGGGAAGAAAAAGCTGCTGTGGGAGAAGAATGGTTTTCCAGGAAAGGAGCGGGACCTGTGGGGTCCTGTGGCATTCTCTGCTGGTCACTGAGTGTGTTTCGCTAGGAAATGGGCAATAGTTTATTGGTACTGCCACATCACAGGCGGTAGAAACAACAGCAGGATAAAGAGAATTGCCAGGAGATGCAGGGATGTGAAGGGCAGCTGCTTCCATTCAGGAAAGGTCATTGGCTTCTAATAGTTATGATGAAAAGGTCAGTTGAGTGGTGATTAAAGTCAAAGCAAGAGAGGGAGTAGGAATCAAAATGGGAAACTTCACAGCAGGACAAACCTGCAAGTGTACCTGCAGCCTGAGCCTCTCACAGCTGGTGCTTTCCCTTCCAGGTGGGTGAAGAGAGGGCTTGGCCACGGCTGTGAGTTTGCAAAGGAGATCCCGTGGCTTGGCAGGGGGTCTGGGAATAATATGGAGAAGAGGAGAAATGTAGTTTGTTCTGGAGGAGCTGAAAGAGGAATCATAGGATGGTTTGGGTTGGAAGGGACCTTAAATACTACCCAGTTCCACCCCTGCCATGGGCAGGGACACCTTCCACTATCCCAGGCTGCTCCAAGCCCTGTCCAACCTGGCCTTGGGCACTTCCAGGGATGGAAGCTGGGGCAGTTGCTGTCTGTGTGTGACAGTGTCTGAGTATGCCTGTGCCTACTGCTCCACGGGTTGTGGGATTGACTGGAACACAAGCTGGCTCCCCCAGGCTCCTCACAGGAGAAGTTCCTTCAATTTCCTGTTTAGGTGCAGGTGAGGGTGGAAAGCCAAGCACAGGCAGGTGAGATTCTGGTACGGTGCCATTGAGAGGCAGAACAGACACTGAGCAGCCTTGAGAGGGAGGGCTGGTGGGGCTATGGGAAGGACATGAGGTGCTCCGAGGGTGTAAGAGTGGCTGGAATTTGTTCAGCTGCACTCCTGTATGGCAGGGGTGAGGATTTAAGGTGGGCCTCACCCCTTGGAACAAAACTGAAGATGTGGCAGGTGGGTCATCCCCTGTACTTGTTAGTTGGCACAGTTGTGTCAGCTGCAGTTTTGGTCACGTACTACAAGGTCTAAAGAAATTAAGCTTAGCTTCCTGTGGGAAAGCCTGCACAGAGGGGTTTATAAATGCTGGAGATGTTGGATTTGGCTTCTATATGTGTAACTCCAGTTTGGTTACATTCTCTGCAGGGGCTTCCCTTAGGGTAGGTAACTGATTTTCTCTGGCAGCAAAAGGAGAGCTGTGGAGAGGATGTAATTTGTTCCCACTTCCTTCAGAAGGGAACTGAGCCCAGGGAATTGGTCCTGTGTGCTGAGCTGGCCTTGAGGCTGGTCTGGGCACACAGTTTAAATAACTGCTGGAGAAGAGAGAATTTTTCTGGGTTCTGAGAGGCAGCCTGGTGTTCTTGAAGAGCAGCCTTGAACTGCCAGACATGCAGGTGTGTAGGTTCCTACTGTACAGCAGGGAAAAGGAGTTGTAGTTCTCAAAATTGCATCTGGGATCAACATCTTGGGGAATTGGCATCCTCTCTCTGGGCTGCAGAGTAAGGGAGTGCACTGGCTTGGTTCGTGCTGTTTTCAAGGCATTGGAAATGTCAGTTCCAGCATTGTTTTAATAAATACAGTTCTGAAGTACAAAGACCCCTGGCTTTAGCTTTCAGCTTTTCAAATTAATACACATTTGTATCTGGCAGGTTTCTATATTGAAAGGTTGAGCATAAGGCTGAGCAATTGCATACCTCAAGTTTTCTATTTTCATTTTATGGGAAGCAGCAAAGGGTGAAATACCAAACAGTGAGTATTCTCTGGTGGTGGTTAGGACACTGCTGGCATGTCATCGACCTGCTGGAGCGAGTCCACAGGAGGCCACCAAATAGATCAGGGGGATAGAGCACCTCTGCTGTGAGGAAAGACTGAGAGAATTGGGATTGTTCAGCCTGGGGAAGAGAAGGCTTCCAGCACCTGAAGGGACCCTACAAGAAGGATGGAGAGAGAATATTTACAGGGGCCTGGAATCCCAGGACAAGGGGGGAATGGCTTCAAACTGAAAAAGTAAGTTTAGATTGAATATCTGAATGAAATTTTTGACTGTGAGGGTGGTGAGGCACTGGCACAGATTATCCAGAGAAGCTGTGGATGTCCCATCCCTGGAAGGCCATGTTGGATGAGGCTTGGAGCAATCTGGGATAATGGAAGGGCAGGGGGATTGGAACTAGATGATCTTTAAGGTCCCTTCCAACCCAAACCATCCTGGGATTCCATGATTTAAGTTCACATCAGTGTAAACATGGGCACCATTCCCCTCCCAGGTCTTTTAGTTTTTTTTTCCATGTCTGCTGTTCCTTTGGGTGCTGTTAAGATGCTGTGATCCTGTGTGGTTGACAGGCTGTCCAAAGCAGTGTGTATGTGCAGCATCCCATGCAGCCTGGCCGTGCTCTAACCTCCCTGTCTTTTCTCTAGCCATGAAGGGAAGGGGATGATTTTGATGCATTTGCATAGATGTGGTTAATCAGAGTGGCCCATTGTGTCCCACTGTGGGGGCACTGTGTCCTCTGGACTGTCCTGTCGTGTTTCATTCCTTCAGGGACTGCAAACACGCCCTGGGTTAACCCTGTTCACCTCTGCAGCAACATGAGGTGTCTCCTACAGAACGTGATGGAGCTGGGCTGAAACTCCCCTGACAGCTCTCACAGCTCCTCAGCAGGGGACAGAGGGGAGACAGGAGCAATTATCATCCAGAGGGACTCTGAATGCAGAACAGATGTAAACACTGGGAAAACAGCACGTCTGTCTTTCACGGCAAATTTACTCCTGCGAGAGGGAAGTCTTATCCAGGCTCTTTGAAAGGCACACAGTCACCCCCATTCCTGCTGTTCCATGCCATGAGCCCCATGAATGCAGCTTCTCTTCCCTTTCCTGGAGCCCTCAGCTCAGCAATTAATATAATGCACCCTTGAAATCCCTGTGCCAAACAGCAGCTGGTGTTGTCACCTCATTTCTGTGGAAAACAGGAAGACAGCAGAAGAAAGTGGGGCAGAAAACATTCAGTTGAAAGGGAAAGGGGCACCAGCCATCCTGTACCTTCACTGAGCCTTAGAGGATGGAAGCAGAGCAAAAATCTGGGGTCATTGTCCCTATGGAGCTGAAGAAGGAACAAGAGAGATACAGCATTTCTTCAAAATAATGTCTAATTTTAAATATCCATTGTTGGAAAATGCTGTTGGATAATTGGAAGGAGAACGTGCCTGCCTTGCTCACAACTGCAGTCTGCCTGGCCATCTGCTCTGCCAGCAACAAATCCTGGATTGATCTACGAGTGTGATTAATTCAGCGAGGATGGCAGGATCAAGGGATCAGCCAGAGACAATATTTATACCCTACCTCCAACTGTGAACGTGCAATTGTTTGGTTCAGGAGTACAAAACAAATTGTCTAGCTGTATTACTGGGAAAATAGAAAAATAGAAGCATCCCCTCAACAGCCGTTCTTTCCTCGGATGGCCCCATTCCAGGGTCTGTAAGTACAGTTTAATACAAACCCCCATTCCCTGTCTGGGAGGTGAACAAAGCTGTTCTCATCTACAGAGAACTTCTGCATCTTTAGTGCTGCTGCCTCATTCCTGTGGTTTAGTCCTAAAAGCTTGGAGGTTCTGGCTCTGTGCCCTCCTGCACACGGCCTGTGGATGTGCAGTGTGAGCCAGCCACTCCACCCAGCTCCCGTGCCTGAGGTTACTGGTGGGGGAACTGGTGCAGACGCAGCCAAGAGCAGAGCTGGACTTTAAATATCAAGAACAACCTGTGGGGTGGATTTCTAGCACTGGTACAGCTTTGAGCTGATTTGATAACACGGATGTAACTGGAGAGATCAAAAGCAAGATTTGTGAAGGAATTTAGATGTGGATGGAGGCTTTTGAGATCCTATTTAGTGTGATTTAAGTGTGTAAATACACATTGGGCCACAAGGGATGTCTGCGAGAGAAGAGGAAGACCAAAGTCACAGCCCTCCACAGATTATTTTTTCTGGTACAAAGCTGAAGTTGTGTGTTTCTTGCCTCCTTTTGGGCAGAAACAATAAAGATGTTAATCCCTGGAAGTGTTCCAGGCCAGGCTGGATGGGGCTTGGAGCAACCTGGTCTAGTGCAGGGTGTCCCTGCCCATGGCAGGGGGTGGAACTGGACGATTCTAAGGTTCCTTCCAGCCCAAGCCATTCTGGGATTCTAAGAGCTAAGGACTAAGTGTAACATTTTTGGAGTCCCCACTGTTACAGCTACACTAATGCAGAATGTTTTGGAAAATCCCCCTCTTTGTTGATGAGCAGCCAAATCCGGAAACGCATTATAAATTTTTTTTTAAAAATACAACTCTTGGTCCCTTTTCCTTTCCACACACTGTTATCATGCTCAGAATTGTGTGGAAAGCCATTAACAGGAGCTCTACCCAGCATGAGAAAAACAAACCCTGTTATTATGAGGACAGGTTGAGTATTCAGTATTTAGCCTATTAAATGAAAACTGTTGCCATCTGACCGTGAATGTTGGAGGGATTGAGGCCACGGGTGGATTCTGTCATGAGTCATGGTGAGGTGCCTGGCAGCACCCGTGTTCTGAAATTGGGTTTGAAATGTGATTGTTTCTCTCGAGACAGGCTTTCATGTGCAATGGAATTTATAATGTTAATTTGTTTATGTGATCACTACTAAATGGGAGAGCCTAAGCAGGGATTTTGGAAGTGAGTTAATTAGTGCAATAGGAAAGGGTATTTGCCATGTGGAAGGGGAATTGGGGCACTGGCAGGTGTGGGGATCTGTTTATCCTGCTGATCAAAGACTGAACTGATGTCTCTTAGGGGATAAGGGGGGTAAGTGGGTAAGGAGTTCTGTGCTCTGGCTGCTCCTGATGTGTATTTCCAGGTGTGCAGGTAGGTGACCTTGGCTGGACTCTGATAGACATACTCAGAGAGTCTCTGCTAAATTCACAGAATCACAGGATGATTTGGGTTGAAAGGGACCTTAAAACTCATCTCATTCCACCGGCTGCCATGGGCAGGGACACCTTCCACTATCCCAGGTTGCTCCAAACCCTGTCCAAGATGACCTGGAACACTGCCAGGGATGGGGCAGCCACAGCTTCTCTGTGCCAGGGCCTTACCACCCTCACCGGGGAGAATTTCTTCCCAATATCCCATCTATCAAGTTGATAGATTTGGTTTTCCCTCTATCAATTTGAAGCCATTCCTCCATGCCTGTATAAAATGTCCCTCTTCCTCCTTTTTATGAGCCCCTTAAATTGTAGATAAATATTCTGATTTTCCTCTCCTGAAAACCCCATAAGCCAAGTCTATTAAAGTCAGCAGGATTTTTATTACCAAGCTCAATAGTATTAGACTTTGCCTTGATATCTATAACCGAAATGACAATTTTTAATGATGAAGGATGTGGTTAACCTGTATATAATTCAGAGAAATTGCTCCATAATCTTTCCTCACAGTTCTCTGCCAAAATCTTCCTCATGAACAGCCCGTAACACACTGAATTATGACTGATTATACGGCTGCTTTCCGATAAGGACAAGTACTTGAGAGGGATTTAAGATGAAGCGAACAGACACTGACATTTTCCCTGGGGATTCCATCAGGATTAAACTCAGTGTGTCCAGACTAACGGGAAAGTGCATTAAGAGCTGTGGGCCATCTCCAGAGCTCCTCTGTCGCTTCCTGACATTGTTTACAAAGTTTAATCAGAGAAGATACTCAGTCATTGTTTGATTTGAGATACCAAATGGACGTGAAATGAGAATTGATTAGATCCTTTTCTACAGAATTTGCTTTTCATTTCCTTTTGTGTTATCTTAAACAAAAACAATCTATGATACAAAAAAATCCTTCAGTGCAGAAATCTGTCGTGCAAGATTACAGCTGCCTTCCGCTTTTCCTGACAGGATAATTGCAGTTGAATGGTATGCCAATTCAACTAATTTATTCCAATTCAACCAAGGGAATAAAACACTGCATTCCTTGAGGCAGAACCAGGATTAATTGCGAATTCAAGTATGTGGCTGACACACCTTTTTACTTCTGAGACTTCACATCCCTGTTGCACAACATTTTCAGGTACAAGAAATCGTCAAATACAGAAGTATCTACTTTGAATGGATCAAATTGCAGTGGAAAACCAGCACTCCCCAGCCCCAAGGTATAACAGGATCTCTGCACACATCCTCTGTTTCTCTACCTCCCACAGCTCTTCTGAGGCCAACTGGCCTCCTGGATGGCTTTGGAAAAGCCTGAACCAGGGAGTGTAAATGCTGGACATCAGGTTTTCCAACACAGTCCAGTCCAATGTCTGTGGGAATAAGTGTGCATGTGCAGCTCAAAGGTACTCCAAACAAAAAAGAAACAATTTGCTAATAAATAAGACTGAAGAAGCATCAAATTATATGAAGAAAGCTATGTTATTGCAGAGGGATTGCAGAAATTGCTGCTTCTGGCTCCTCAGGAGCGAGGGATGAGGAGTGATTGGCAGGTGGCTGTGATGCACTGCCAGGGCCTCTCTTCCTAACCCATCCTGTCACCCTGAGCTGGAAGGGAACCACAACAGGCTCAGCCCTTCCTGATTTTCTCACTGCCTGGTGGTCTTCTTGTATATCCTTCTTGCAAGGCGATGGGAAGGCTCCTGGGACAGAGTTGGGAATGGCTCAGAGCAGCTGCCTGGGCTGCAGTACCCACCCCACAATCTCCTGGCCTTGTGGTGTCTTACCTTCCTATTAATCTCAGAATCACAGACCAGTTTGGGTGGGAAGAGTCCTCAAACCCCATCTCATTCTAGCCCCCTGCCATGGGCAGGGACACCTTCCACTAGAACAGGTTTTTCAGGGCTCATCTTCACTAAAATTTATTTTTAAATCTGTTTACTGGGTTTCACATCAAAGTTTCATGGGTCATAATGACACCGCAGAGGTTTTACTGGGAGTACTTTGTGGAGGAGATGAGTGATTTTATACTGAAACATCAACTTTATCTTTGCAACAGCTGATTTCCTAAAGACAGCTCATTTGCTACAGTTTTTCCTGTATTTTGGTGAAGGAAATAAAGTTTCTGCTCATCTTTCTTTGTGACACTCCATTAGTTGTGTATAAAGCTTTCCAGCAGATAACACCGGAAAATATTATTTAGTTTGGCAGCTGTTGGTTTTATGGAAATCATCTCTCACTCTGCTCTGGAGGAAATGATTGCAGCAATGTCACCCCAGCTTGCCTTTACTGCAAGGTGTCACTGCTTAAACTGAAACAACTTTTACATGACCTTTTGAAAGGAGAGTGGGGTCATATTCTCCTCAAACTGTTTTCTCATCTTGCTGTTTCCTTTGGGCGGGTTCCAAGTTGTATTGATTTGGGATTTTATGACCAGTCCTCCCTTCCCCAGGGCACAAACAGCACAGCCTTCTCTGGCATTTCTTCCTAATTTTGCCATCTCCCTTTTCTCCAGATGTAGCTTGTGCTGAGCAGGGAATCTTACATAGTCAGACAGGGGTAGGACAAGGGGGAATGTATGTAAACTAAGAGAAGGAAGATTTAGATGAGGTGTTAGGAAGAAATTCTTCCCTTTGAGAGTGGTGAGGCCCTGGCATGAGTTGCACAGAAAAACTGTGGCTGCCCCATCCCCGGAAGTGTTCAAAGCCAGGTTGGACTGGTCTAGTGGAAAGTGTACCCGCCCGTGGCACTGGGTTGAAAATCAATGGTTTTTAAGTTCCTTTTCAACACAAACTCCTGGAAAAGCTGGCAGTCTGTGGCTTGGACAGGTTCACCCTAGCCTGGGTTAGGAACTGGGTGGATGGCTGGGCCCAAACATGGGTGGGAAATGGTGGGAAATGGTGCTGCACACTGGTGGTGTCCCCCAGAGATCAGTGTTGAGCCAAGTTGTGTCTAATGTCTTTATTGATGATCTTGCTAAGGGGATTGAGTTTGCCATTAGCAAATTCACAGACAATGCCAAATTTTGTGGGAGTATGGATCTGCTGGAGGGCAGGAAGGCCCTGTAGAAGGAGCTGGACAGGCTGGATCGATAGACTGAGACCAACAGTCTGAGGCTAAGACCGAGTGTCAGGTCCTGCACTTGGGTCACAACAACCCTTTGGAGTGCTCCAGGCTGGGGCAGAGGGTCTGGAAAGTAGGAAGGGACCTGGAGGTGCTGTTTGACAGCAGCTGGACACGAGCCCAGGTTTGGCCAGGTGGGCAAGAAGCCAGTGGCCCTTGGCCTGTGTCAGCAATAGTGTGGCAGCAGGAGCAGGACAGTGACTGTCCCCCTGTGCTGGGCACTGGTGAGGCCACCATGTGCTGTGCCCAGCTCTGGGCTCCTCAGTTCAGGAAGGACATTGAGGGGCTGGAATGTGTCCAAGGAAGGGAATGGAGCTGGGGATGGGTCTGGAGCCCCAGGAATGGCTGGGGAGCTGGGAAGGGGCTCAGCCTGGAGAAAAGGAGCCTCAGGGGGGACCTTGTGGCTCTGCACAACTCCTGACAGGAGGGGACAGCCGGGGGGGATCGGGCTCTGGCTCCCAGGGAACAGGGACAGGACAAGGAGAAATGGCCTCAGAATGCCTCAGAGGACGTTTGGATTGGGTATTATGGAAAATTTGACCATGGAAACGGTGGTCATTCATTGGGAAAAGGTTGCCCAGGGAGCTCTGGAGTCTCCATCCCTGGAGGTGTTCAAGGAATGACTGGAAATGACACTCAGTGCTCTGGTCTATTGACAAGGTGGTGACAGTCACATTTTGGAGTCGATGATCTTGGATGTCTTTTCCACACTAAATGACCCTGTGACTCTGTGATTCCTAATTCCACGCCAACCCCCTCTCACACCGCGCTCCGTTAAGCGCGGTCGCACTCCCTCCTCCCACACTTTAAGGTGAAAAACGCGTTCGATTTTTTTTTTTTT
>WAAG01061287.1:7810-18754 GCA_013390105.1 Tichodroma muraria
ATCTCGCTCGGGGCCTCGTGAGGGAGGAGGGGCCGGGCGGGCCCGCCCGTCGCGTCTGTTGCGGGAGCGGGCGCAGTGTGAGCTTTCGGACTCCAGGGAAAATGTGCAGGCTTAACAGATTTACGAGTATGAACGTCTTCGTCCGGAGGAGCTTGAATCTGATTTGGATGGTCTCGAGGTGCACGGTGCGGGGAGGATACACGTCCAGGGAGGAATATGCAGAAGGCTGTACCTTCCTAGTGCTTCGGCCGCTGGGGAAAGGACCGAAGGCAACATGCGGCCGGGAGTTAAGGATTAAAGGGATACGTGTGCTCCGTGTGAAAAACGAGGTTCACTTTCTTGGTAAAATTTAAGAAATTTAAAAAAGGACAATAGGGAACAAGACAATAAAGCAAAATGTTATACGAGCGGGTGCTTGGCATTCAGCCAAGAGCACACCCTAGCTCAGAAAACGCTTTATTTAAATGGACCAGCACGTTGCATGTTCATAGACCCTCGTGCATTATTTAAGAACATTCCTTTGAGTTCCCCCGCAAACCTGCCCCCATTCATTCCATTTTATTTCTCCTTGTGGTTCCAGCGTGCCGAAGAGCCTCTGATAAAGGATGATCAATAAATCTCTTTCTTGGGGGCCTGCTATCTATATCTCCATCCAGATAGGACAATCTAAGAATATGAAGAACTTCCTGACTATATTTTCTGAGTTAGTTTACATGAACAAGGTTTTTTTTTTTACGTTACTGTGCTATAGCCTAAGAAAAATACACTTATCACACCACTAGCTCCAAAGTTTTGTTAATAGCAGAAACAAAAGAAACTGTATTAATACAGCGAAGTTTTCCAACGTTATACATATAGCATTCATTTCAATATTTGCAAAAATCCAGCATTATAATATGTATTTATAACACTCCAGAAACTCAGGAGAGACCCCAGAGGGGTATGGCCCAGTGGGCTCTCTCCTTTTATTCCAATCAGATTGATTCTTGCGGGACTCCAGTGCCTCCTTCATGGACACTGGCTTTTTTGCAGCGTGATTTTCCACACACTTAGGATCTGTTGCATCCTAAAGGACACACAAAACAGACAATTAACTGTCAGGGAGAAAAACAGCATCTCCCAGGCTCCATCGACCATCGAGTGATAAATAAATCCCAACCCAGCCGCTCGCATGGTCGTCTCTCCCCAGGGAAGGGGTCACAGCCCCAAGCCTGACAGGGTTCAGGGGGTGTTGGGACAATGCTCACAGGCACAGGGTGANCAATGCTCCCAGGCACAGGGTGAATCCTTGAGGATGTCCTGTGTCAGGCTAAGCGTTGGGATGTGATGAACCATATTCATGCCATAAAGTAAAACACTGGAAGTTTCACCGCAACAAGAGGAAGAGCTTCTTTACACTGAGGGGGGCAGAGCACTGGAACAGCTGCCCAGCATGTATGCCTCTCTGCACACATTCCAAACCCACCTGGACGTCACCCTGTCTTGGCAGGGGTGCTGGACTGGGTAATCTCCTGAGGTCTCCCTTCTTGCCCTGACAGTTCTGTGACTCTGTCATCCTTGTAGGTCCCTTCCAACTCAGAACATTCTGGGTTTCACAGTGCTGAATAGCCATACCGGCCTTTTGGCACACGTCACTGCTTGTACGCTCAAAAAGTTTGATTCTACTTCAGTTTGGATTCTACACAGTCTGCATAATGCTGGAAAACAGTTTCAGATTTTGTTTTTAGGCTCAGAGTCACAAAGAAGCACGAAACAACAGAAGGTCTAGGAGGTTATCTGATTAACAGGCACGGTTGTTTACATTGGGTCAGATTTGTAATAACTAATGGTTCCTTGATCCATCAGTAAAGACGTAGCAGCACACAGTGGTGGAAGCCTGACACAGGAGGAATTTAGTCTAAAAATAACCCTATTTTATTTGAGCTATTGGGACAACTTGCTGCCTTATGTCAGTCTCACTCCTGCTAATGTTGCTGTGATTCCACTGTAAGACCAGCCAGGCCATAATGTTTTCTTCTTCTGTGAAATTTATTTTGTTTGTGGCATAATCCACTGTATCTTCCAATTTAAAGGAAAAATTATTCCCATGTTGTTGCCTCCTTTCCTTGTGATCTGAAAAAAACAGAGAACATGAAGGTTATCATAAATAAAATGCATAATTAAAAGGTTAATCCATCTAAGCCTGAAGAACAGTATTTTATTTCTGATTTCTAGAAATTTATCCAGCTTGGTTCTAATTTGCATCCAGCATTAGATTTAGAACTAGCTGAGGCTAGAATTATGAGCTAACACAAGTCAGTACTGTCTACAATATTTAACTTAAAAAACCTTAAGTAACCACAGAACTATCAGGCTTAACATAACTTGAGCTTCTTGACTTTTTTCCACTTACTTTGCTATACCTCAAAAATTAAGATCATTACTCTAGTTCTTACAAACATTGATTGCTTTATGAGTAATTGAATAAAGGACAAATGGGTAGTCCAAGAGCCCACTGAGCTTTACTGACATCGTGTTTCACTATGGTGTGCATGCATCTTCCACAATTAAAATAAGCCAAAATTAATACATTTTCCTTTTCTTCCCCCCCAAACAAAAAACAAGCCATGCATTTCTGCCAAGTGAGAAAGTTGAGTATGATCCTACAAAAACACGGCCAAAGAACTGCTGCTTGCATCCAAATTGGAGCAAGAAGCAGTCTCCAGATCTTTCCTTTTCTGTCACAAACCAGCTGTAGAGTTGTAACTCCTACTCACCTGCATATTTCTTTTGCATATGAATAATACAGGCAAGGACACCAAATTCATCTCCTTCATCTCCCCAGCTACACGTTTTCACATCTGTGATGAAACAACACTTTCAGGCTCTAGCCCTCTAACAAAGATTCTTGAAATTAGGAAAAAAACAAAACCAAAAAAAGGCTCAGGGAACCTTATCACTTTCTGCAGCTACATAAGATGAGATTGCAATCGGGGGGGTTCATCTCTTGTCCCTATCTCCCCCCCAGAAAAACCCCCAAACCAATAGGACAACAGAAATCAGACTCAAAATGTGTCTAAGAAGGTTTAGATCGGATATTAGGAAGAATTTCCCCACTGGAACAGGATGCCCAAAAGTCACCTTCCCTGGAAAGATATGAGAAGTGTGTAGATACAGTAATTCAGGGCATAGTTTAACGATGGAATTAATGATCATAAGGATCTTTTCCAACATAAATGATTCTGCAAAACTAAAACAAATTTCTTAGAAGAAGCCTAATAAAGACAACATATGAAATCACTTCTTTCAAGAAGCTGTCTCTAACTTAGCATTGAAAGGAAGAGTGACCACTTCAAGCCATTACACATTTCCTCAAGCTAGCCTAGTCTCCAGTGGAGGGTTTTATAGCAGAAAACCTAACTGGTTGAGTCAGCTGGAGACATTCTGGATAATGGTGAGAGCCACCTGAAGAACATTATGGATTAGTCCATATCCTGAGGGTAAGGCAGAGTATTTATAGTGTTCTTGAGAGACTGGTAGAGGTTTTCTAAATCCCTGCTGGAAATGTTGTGGAAAGTGAGAATTGCTGTGATATTTTGGACATCAATTGCTGTATAATTTTTTGTTCATAGGCAAGGCCTCCTGAGGAGAAGCTGGACTGGATTTATTCAAGTCCTTACGAGGCGTCTAGGAGGTACCAACAAGTTTATATTGCTGTGGGAGTATTGGGTTAACCCTGATGCTGTCCCTGGCTCTCCTAGGGATGTTTGGGGTCATAATCTGTTGCTGTGGTAACAGTGGCTTACTAGGTGTGTTTGGGGTGGCTGCTTTTTCAGGGCACTCTGCAGAGCATCTTCATGGCAGAAGGAGGCCTGAGGAGGTTCTTGAGGCATACACTGGTTTTGGTGGGATGGCCTGTCCTGAGAAACTTCTGTGAACAGGGCTACGGTGGTGGGTGAGTTACTCATACTCTGTGACCAAACCAGAACTTAAAACCCCTAACTTTTTTTCCCACTGCTTTACCCTTAAAATATTCAAGGTCATTACAGGAACAACCATAAGGTGTCACAATTGCCCCACGTTCCAAGTACCTGTCGCTGAAAACAGTGTGATTTGTACACTCAGACTCTGCTGTCATTTACAGAGTGATCACAAGGGTTCACAAGCTGTAAACCAGGGTGGTGAAAAGATGTATGGTTGCCACGTACGTGGATATCTACTTTAAAATTAAATTGAGCTTTACCAAAGGTCTTTCCACATCAGGAACAAGGGACGAGAAAGAAAGTGGAGAGGTTCCGATTATATGAATAAGGTAGAGTGTGGCAAAGTAATTTCGAAAACTGCAGGATTCAAGAAGAGGTTTAATGAGGAAGAGCCAAAAGGATGTAAGCCTGCACTTTAGTTCCTGAGGGGTTTTTCAAGCATGGTATTCTTGCAACAGTATTTACTTGTATCTGAGGCAGGACTGGTGCCCATAAAGGGATGTGGAGCTGAGGTGTATCCAGAGACAATAGTGTGGTTTTCCCTGGATTTGCGTGAGGGTAGCACCAGCTTCCTTCTGGGAGTTCTCCATGTGCTAGTCTGTATTTTCTCAGCAATGCTATAATGTATGGTGCTGCTTTTAAAGGATTTGTGCTCTGGGAATTTTGTGCCTCTGTCCAATCAAGGATGTGTTGTTCTAAGTGTTGTCTCTATGTATTAATCTGGTTTTGGGTTCTTGGAACTTGCACTGTGCCTAAAGAATCCTGAAGAGTTATAATCTCTTTATAGAATTGGATATTACTAATTCAAAAGTGTATTTCAGGTTAAAATTCTCTAAACATAAAAGAATAAATAAGTATGGATGTACTTTGAATAGGCATATTATTAATCAGTCTTATAATTATTTATAGGCAAGTTATTTGGATTCAAGTTAGGAATAAATAGTGTCTGAAATAGATGTTATCTTCATAGACACAAAGATGATTATTTTAGCTGCAAAGGAAGAAAAACAGAACTTAGCTGAAGAATATAATTTAAGAAAGGTCAGATTCTTATACATGGAAAGACTGGGGGAATGGTTTGCGAGACCTCAGGATTATTCCAATAATGCTGCAGACTCATTGAGGAAAATGAGCTGTGTCTCCAGTTACATCATGTAGACATCTATGGACATTGAGTGCTTTGTAGTCCTTTCAACATTAGATGGAGTTGGAATGAATCTCTTGGGCTTGTAGCTGATTTAAGAAAGGAAGTAATACCTTTTATTTTGATGTGCTTTTAAATCCTGTCCAATAGTGTGGTTGACTTGTTGGTTTAAACAGATGATGAGAGGTCTAATTTATTTGCTTTTTTGTGTAGGTTGATGCAGGAAACTGTCTTATGTATTTTAAACCTGTTACTTGTATATCACGTCTGTATTTATATACCTATCCTGAACCAGATGGGCAAAGAAATTATGCATGTTTCCCTTTCTCTTAGTATATTTATACTTCTCTTTCTTAATGTAAACAAAAGTTTTTTACATACATTTAAACGCTGGAATAAGCCATCAGGGTCTCATTGAGAATATGTTTTATCTTCGGAGCATTCAGAGCTTATTTGTGAGTGTGAATTAGGGTAGCCAGTAAGCACCCTTCCAAGTAAGGTGCAATATACCGCTTCTAAGCACATAGAGCATGAATTTTTGAGCAGTTAGTTTCTTCACACTGTTGGAATGATAAAACAGGTAGATCTGACGCTGGTCTTAGCCTGCTTGTTGTGAAGTGCAATGGGCAGAGCAGTGGTGATAGCTAATTTATTTGGTGGGAGATGCCATTTTACAGCGTTGTAAGATTGAGGCAACAAGAATCGTGAGCTGTTCTATGGAAATTAGCACTGCAAATGCTCCTAATGAATGAGAAGCCATCCTCTTTTCCCTTTATACTGAAAAAGAAAACAAAGTTGGAAGAGGAGTGTCCAGAGAGTAATGAAGAGATTGTGAAAGAGTTGGCAGCAGAATGAAATTCATGGGGTTTTGGTTGAATCTTTATCTTTGGTAGCAATGACAGCTTTGTCTGTGGTACTGCTGAAAAAGGCAGTAATATTCCCGTGTTCTCCGTTTGGTTCCCAGGAGACAGCTGTGGTGGGAATGTTTGGGGTGCGAGGGTGTTGGGGTGCCAGGTGTTTGGCTGTGCTCACAATGGGTCATTCCCCTTGGAGTGCTTGGGGTGCCAGGCAGTTGCTATGGTACCAGTGGGTTCCTGGGAGTGTTTGGGGTGAGTGTCCAGCACTCAGCAGGCAGAGCAGAGCAGCCTGGTGGCTGGGTGCAGGGGGAGTCCTGAGGAGGCCATGGAGGCACCAAATGTTCTTGGCAGCATCAGCTGTGCCAGGGAACCCCTTCTGCAAACAGGGGTGGGTTTGCAGAAAAAAACCCTCCATGGTGGAGGGTGAGTTACTCGTAACCTGGGACTGAAGCAGAATGTAAATCTCTTAATGTGTAGTCAGACCTTGAAAGAAGATCTCAGTTCTTTCTAGAGAATGCAGAAATTTTGTACAATTCCAGTAAGCTATATCTCTGTGAGAAAACCCTCCTTTCCTCATTGTTTGACCAATGCTATTTTTATATGCAATGCAATAGCAGTGTATCCATCAAAATAGTGTTCTAGAAATAATTTGTTTTCAGGGTGCAATGAACTTTATAAATGATATTGCAGGTACACGAGACATGTTCTGGTACTAATTGTCTCAGTACAAGCTGGCTTGTACTGGACACACACCCCCTTCCCCCTCTGGTAACAACTAATGACATTTTTTGCTGAAATGTATTTTTTAGGCTTCTTGTAGGTGAAAATACTCTTTCAGATGTAATGAAGTCCTCTAAAAAGATGGTTTTGGGTGTAGACAAGCCTGACTTGTGTCATGAGGGCGTTCTGGGCTAGGATGCACTGCAACTGAAAGCATTTGTCATTTTCCACTTAATGTCTTAGACATAGAATTGGCTCATTTAAAGTATCTCAAGCAACAAATAGATAGAGATAACTGTGTAGAGTTATTTTATATTGTGTCTGTCACTGTTTGCCATTATCTGGTTCTGTTCCTTAGCCCCCAGGAGAAATGCAAAGTTTCCAAATGCTCTGGGTTTAAGTATGCTTAAGTAAATACTTTTAATCTGTTGGATGAATCTTCTATCCATGCAATGAACTCTGATTTTCCTCAATGCATTTTTCTAGAGGAAATTTCTGTGATGCCCTGTTGCATGTACTGTGAAGTCAACACCTGGATGAGTGTGGTAAGAAGTTATTCCCCAGTCAGTCACGATTGGTTTTAGTAGTTTTATCATATCAATACTACTCATTATTAAACAAAACACTGTGGGGAAGATGATGTCCTAGTTTAGTCTTAAAATACAAAGCTTCTGCTGAATTGGATTGATCTTGTGATATTAAACATGGTGGCTGTTCTCTGGTTTGCAAATATTCCTTAGAATGTTTTTTTTTTCTCAGCAGTGACATTTTTATGATGCAAGAGCAGGTAGGTGCCTCTCCAAACAGTCTTTGGAGTCCAAACCATGTTTTGTGCCCTTTGTGCCCATGGAAAGAGAGGAACGAAGATGATGTTGCATTCTGGAAAGCCTTGATTCTGGTACTGAGTACATTTTTGTGATTTTTGTATCTATGTGAATCTAATGAAACATTTTTGATAGCAAAATATTACAAATTCAAAATTATGTTTGAGGATAACATTCTCTAAACATAAAAGAATAATTAAGTAAGGAGGTATCTTAAATAGGAGTTTAGAAAATTAATCTTATGAATTACATGGATGCTTTTATCTAAGGTTCACATTTTATGGACTGTCTGGTTTCAGAGGGTTTTCTGTGTAATCTGGTTTAAGTGTCAGTGCAACAGCAAAATCAAATGCTTTTCAAATGATGATGATGCAGTGGTGCTTGGTTCAGGAGCTCTCTGTAACACTGCCCTTTATCAGCTGATAAATTATAGAGATAATAGCAGTATTTGATGTTGCAAAGAAAGCATTTTAATAATGCTGTGGACATGGGGCTAAATGCTGATAATTCAAGGTTAAAAAAACCCCTAAGTGCTCATGGAGTTTAAATAGAGAGCTCACAGAAGTGGAATGTGTGGGGAAACAGGATGCTCTGCCCAGGCCAGCAGAGCACATCTGAGTATGTTCATTGTGTAAGTGGAAGAAATGGTAACAGTTTAATGACATGTACTGTGGGTGATAAAAGTGAATGGTTTGGTAAATGGTGAAGATGAGGTTGTTAGGCAGAGTAACTGGACCATTTAGTGAGCTGTGCTCATACAGACCAGTGTATTATTACTCTGCAGTTTTAATTTTTTTTTTTTCCCTGGGTTGTGGGCAGGGGCTTTCTTTGGTGACAGGGTATTAGTCACCAATGCTTCAAACTTTAATGTGTTTGGTGTGACTCTTTGGTAAACAAGACCTGAGTGATGGTAATTCCATATGAAAGGTAGAATGTAGGTGTAGCAGAAGGGGGGGGCGTTTGGTACCAGTACTGGTGACATCCCACTTGAATTGTCAAATCACTGTGAAGGGGTTTTGAAAAAAATAGCAGGAGGACAGAGTCAATTGTCAAAAAATAAAGGAAATGTGCTCTACTGGGGAGCACATCTCCAAGAGTCATGAGATTGGAGTTTGGATTTTGTTTATTTATTTTATTTTTTTTTTTAGTTTTGGCTTATAAAATTGGAGGGAACTGTATGCATTTTATACTTTCTTTTACATCCTATATATAGATGTAAGATGGAAATCTAGAGTATAAATGGAACTGTACCTTGGAGAGGCTGGAAAGTTTTAGAAAAATTAGAGTCTGTATTTGCACCTAACTTTCAGCAGAGAAAAAGATAGCATTTATAGTAAGTTGCAGTAAATGGTTTCCCAGGTAAATGCAGATGTTAATTAGGAAATTGTAAGTTACTTATATGTAAGTTATGTGGATTGAAATTGGTAATGAATGGTATCTGAAATAAATCTTATCTTCATAGAAATGAAGATAATTCTCTTAACTATAAATGAAGAAAACAAGAACTCGAGACTATCCATTAGAAAGGTCAAATTCTTACACATGGGAAATCTGTGGAAATGTTTGCTAGACCTCAGAATTATTTCAGTAATGCTGCAGACTCATTGAAGAAAATGAGCAGTGTCTCCAGTTGCACAATATAGACATCCATGGACACGGAGTGCTTTGCAGTCTTTTCAGCTTTGCATAGAATTGGAATGAATCTCGAGGGCTTGTAGCTGATTTAAAATAGGAAACAATTCCTCTTAATTTGATGTCCTTTTTAATCCTGTCCAATGGTATTAGTGGCTGGTTATTTTAAGAATAAGGCGTGAGAAACCTAAGCTCAAGACATGGCTTACTTGTATTTTGTGCACTTTGTGCAGGTTTGTGTTAACTGGATACCTTTGTCTCAAGTGAGTTTTTGTCTGCCTACTCTGAACCAGATGGGGAAACACTTCTTGGTGTATTTATACTTCTCTTTCTTGATGCAAACAAAAGGGTTTCAAATGCATTTAAACACTGGAATAAGCCATCACTCTCTCATTTAAAATGTCTTATTTTGGAGCATTAGAGGTAATTTGAGAGTGTGAATTTGGGTAACCAGTAACCCCTTTCCAAGTAAGCTGCAATCTGACTCTTCTATTGACATAGAACACGAAATTTCCAGCAGTTACCCTTTTAACTGACTCTTCTTTCTCTTCAATATTGGAATGATAAAACAATATATCTAACACTGGTTTTAATCTGGTTGTTGTGAAGTACAATGGGCAGATCAGTGGTGACAGTAAATTTATTCAATTGATGACATCCTTTTACAGTGTTGTAAGATTGAGGTAACAATAATCATGAGTAGTTCTATTGAAATTAACTCTGCAAATGCTCCTAATGAATGAGGGCTTGTCACCTTTTCCCTTAATACTGAGAAAGAAAACAGAGTTGGTAGAGGAGTGTCCAGAGAGTAATGAAGAGATTGTGAAAGAGTTGGCAGCAGAATGAAATTCATGAGGTTTCGGCTCATCTGAAATTATCTAAAAGGATGGTGTTGGGTCTACATGTACATGAATTTTTGAAATTAATTTTATCTTGAAAAAAGGTCTTTTCTTAGCAGGCATGAGGGCCAGAAGAGAAAATGCAGAGTTTCTGGTTATGTTTACTTTAAGGTAACATGAACTTCTTGGCTGGGATAACCCTGTTGTAGCCTGGATCTTTTCAGAGATGCTGTCCTGGATGGTGTCATCATTCCATGGCTGGTGCTGTGGGAAGTGAGGTGTGCCCTTTGTGTCATTGTTGTAGCTCTTCCCTACCAAGGCTGGGGTGTTCTGAGTGTTCTCTCTCTCTGTTTTCCTGGGTTTGGGTTCCTGGGGCCTGTGCAGTCCCTATGGAAGAAACCTATTATTATCTCACTATAGAATTGAGATAAGTTATATAAGAGTTATAATCTCTATTGAATTGAGTATTATGAGTGCAAAATTGTGTTTGAGGAAAACATACTCTAAAATAAAAGAATAACTAAATAGGTAGGTATTTTAAGTAGGAGTTTAAACTATTAATCAATTCTGAGAATTAAATGATTGATANCAGTGGTGACAGTAAATTTATTCAATTGATGACCTCCTTTTACAGGGTTGTAAGATTGAGGTAACAATAATCATGAGTAGTTCTATTGAAATTAACTCTGCAAATGCTCCTAATGAATGAGGGCTTGTCACCTTTTCCCTTAATACTGAGAAAGAAAACAGAGTTGGTAGAGGAGTGTCCAGAGAGTAATGANGATGATGCAGTGGTATTTGGTTTAGAAGCTCTCTGTAGCACTGCACTTTATCAACTGATGAATTGTAGGGATAGTAGCAGTATTTGATGTTGCCAAGAAAGCATTTCAATAATGTTGTGGACATGGGGGAAAATTGTAACAATTGAAGGTTAAAGCACTCTTCTCTAAGTGTTCATAGAGGTTT
>WAAG01061306.1:0-14917 GCA_013390105.1 Tichodroma muraria
CACATGCACACACACAGAGAAAAGGGTTCAGATAGCCATTGTTCTATGCCATTTACCCTGCAAAAATATATACACTCTGTTATAAATTCTTAGAAATTTCCTTAAACTTGCACTTAGCTGCAAAGTCTGCTGCTTCTGTTTCATATTTGAAGAAAGCTTCTCTACTTTTTCTGAGTATATCACTTCTAATAAAATATTCTACCTGTGCCTGTGTTTTCTTGACTAACTCGTCAGATTATCACACCTACAAAAATATGCCACTAGGCTGATATATTTCAAGGTCTGAAATGGTATACAGATGTTTGATGGCTTATTTTGAGATATAACTTTCCACTACAACATGGGTTTTATAACTGTATTGGTAACATAATCATTTAAAGCTCTCCTGGTAGTAGAGCACCGAACAGATTTCTCTACATTGTTCTAGTTTTGGTGGGGGACACTGACATCCAGTAATAGAAAGATGTGAAAACATGATATGAGTTGCATGAAAGAATCCTATTATTTAAAACTTAAGAAAATCTAGCACAGGTCTCAAGCAGCACAGATTAAAAGAAAAGGTCAGCAATCTGAATGTGTCCATTTATGGACAGATCTGAACTTTGTATGTAGATGTAATTTCTGAGCTTTACTGTACCCTGTCACTGACGCCATCCACATGAGCACTTAAACATAGGCAGCAGAAGCAAAGGCTGTTTGGACTGCTTGGAACTACTGATGAACTGAAGTCTGAAAACACAACTTGTACAGTGTCACTAGAAGTTAAATCTGCTGTGAGCAGAGTGGGGAAGACCACCAGGAACTAATAGAGAAAACTTACAGGAAGTGGGGAAGAGAACAAAAGATGTGAGGGTTTTGTATGGCACTGCAAAATAAGATACACAGAAAAAGAACTGATGAAATAATGGTGATGAACTTGGCCATTGGACCCACAGGATGAGAAAGCATAGCTGTGCAAATGATTTTCCATCTGGTTTACTCAATAAAACATAGGTATGTTCAGAAAACGTTTCATGGGAAAACCCTTCAACTGCTCTAACTTGTGTGTTAAGTCAGGTAGAAGAACTGAGATTGGTCTGTGGCTCAAAATCTCCACAGCAACAGGCGTATCTGCTGCTTTTGTTAATGCTAGGTGGAAAACGGAAGGAGTAATGTTTTATGTAGAGAAAGAAGTTGTGTCTGATTGTACACAAATGCTAGTTAAAAGCTCAAATGATTATAGATTTTCCCTAACTGTGAAAACAGCTCTTTAAGCCATTAACTTCTGCGTTTCCTCAAGAAATAGGTACATTTAAAATAAGTCCAAAATTCCATGGCCATCCACTGTAAAAATTCTTGCTTTTTTAAAAAGCAAACAAAATTCAAGGTCTGCTTTTGTTGTGGGCAAAGGTCAGTTGGAGGAACAGAGGTGGTTTTACGATCCATTCTTCTTTCTTACTTGCTGTTGCTGGGATGCTGTGGAGTCAGCCAAGAGATGGATTAATGAATGTCTTCTTTACACTTCCCATTTTAACCTTCCCAATGGTAAAAGGTGGCTGTTAAACCATGTAATGGAAAACTGGACTGATGGAGCTGGGTTATAGTTTTTGGAACAGTGCTTTTCCATTTTTTCCATTCCATTTTTCCAAACCATTCCATTTTTCTAATCTCATTTGTTCATTAATTGAGTTGTCTCTTTTACCACAGCCAGTGCTAAAATTCATATAGCAATGATACATCCAGCAAATTGCACATTGCTGTGTAGGCAGAAATTGCTCCCTTCAGATCCCTGGCAAGTGATAAGCACATGCCCTTGAGCCTGAGGGTTTGGTTGTTTTTTTTTCAAATCCCTGTTGCATTATGCAAATCTCTAGAACTGATTAGAACAGTTTCTGAATAATAGCATCTTCTTCTGCCACCTGTTCACCAGGGCCTTAGGAATCACTGGAAGAAACTAAAAATCCAAACTCAATTTCCAAATCTGTCCAGCAGCACAATATATCTGACAAACTGACTGACAGAAGCAAGTTTGCTTCTTAGAGGAGAAAATCAGATGAGCAATAAAGCTACCAGGCCAAAATCTTCCAGTGTGTCAGATAAGAGCACACCACTTCCTTGATTCCCACCATAGGGCTCTATCCACTCGATCATCCCATTTGCTTAAGAAACTTAAGTATTACTAAAAAAAGTAGCATCAAGACTGAAAAGAAATCAAATTAAACCAATGTACCCCTCACACCTTGGTGTTTAATAGAAATCTGCAATGAATAGATGTGTTTTGTGAAAGGTCTGTTTTAATAAAACCTGCCTTCATCTCAAAAGGGACTAGAACTAGAGTGAAAAGAACACTGATAATACCATCTTATCTGCTACTCGGTAAAACCCTATTTATAAATCTATGAATGCTAATTAACCATCTTGCAATAGCAAGCAGAATGTACATTATTCCCAAATGAAAGCACGGAAAGTGTTAAAGAAGACACCACATTGATTAATGTCTAGCCAGGAGTTTTGTATACCCAAACTCTTTCTATTTGACAAATTTTTCCTGTTATTCTTCATTTTCATAAAAGACTCATATGAACTCTTTCAAAAGCTACTTTAGTTCTTTCTTAAAAGATTGCAGCTTGGCAATAGAATCATCAAATCATAGAATGGTTTGGGTTGGAAGGGACCTTAAAGATCATCTGGTTCCAATCCCTCTGCCATGGACAGGGACACCTTCCACTAGACCAGGCTCCCCATCCAGCCTGGCCTTGAACACTTCCAGTCGTGATGGGGCATCCACAGGTTCTCTGGGCAACCTGTGCCAGTGCCTCACCACTCTCACAGTGAGGAATTGCTTTGTAATATCTTGCCTAAAGCTGCCCTCTCTCAGCTTAAGCCATTACCCATTGTCCTGTCAATCCATGTCCTGGTCAAAAGTCCCTCTCCAGTCCTTTTGAGGCCCCTATAGGCACTGGAAGGTGCTCTAAGATCTCTCTTGTCCAGGCTGAACAACCACAAGTCTCTCATCCTGTCTCCACAGCAGAGGTGGTCCAACCCTCTGAGCATCTTCTTGGCCACCTCTGGACCTGCTCAAACAGGTCCACGTACTTCTTATATTGAGAGGCCCAGAGCTGGATGCAGCACTGCAGGTGGGGTCTCAGGAAAGTGAAGCAATAGTACAATGATCATCTGAGATTGTCCCGGAGTCTGAACTTACCAGAAATCAAGCAGAAGCTACTATGAACAATAAAGTCGAATGAGTATATTTATGACTGCCCTCTAAAGAGAGATATCTGATAACTGTGTTACAAAAAACATGGTCTTTATAAAAAGACTTGTAGGTAGAAAAGTCCACTATAGGAAATCCATGCGTATTTATAAGCCACATGACAAAAATGTGTAGCTACGATGCAAGATTGATGGAGTAGGCTTAGAAATTGTCTGTGAGACCCTCAGGAGATGGAGACACACACACAGCTGGCTTCAGACATGTCAGCTCTGGAAATTAAGAAGTTGCACAGATACAAATGAGCTGCTTCCTCACAGCCACCCTTCCATGGTGTGTCCCTGACCTTAAAAAGCCTCTTTAGGATTGCCAAAGACTAGAGAGACTTGCCAGCACAGACTAGAGCCATCACAAAAGCGCCCCGAGGCAAGGCGCTGCCGCAGGACACATACCAGCCCTCAGGTTTGTCAGGTCTCTAAAGAAGTACAAAGCAGGCTGAGATTTGGATCTTTCAAGGTACCTACCTACTTTGCAGGACAAAGGCTTGGGAGGGAGGCCCATTTCTGCAATTCTTAGTCTGAAGTCCAGTACTGACAAGTGTGAGCATCTGAGCAAAACGTGTACCATGCCTTGACAGAGCTGATTACCAAAAGTCATTTTCCACATGGACTATTCTTACTGATTTTAACTGAATTACTAATAGTATAAGGCACTATTTAATGAGACCCAGGGAAAGAGGGGGTTGGAAACCAAAGTATGTCAGTTCCTGTTGGCTGTGTTCATGCAGAGGTGCATTTATTCTGTGAACAACTCCACTGAAATCAATGTGTATCCCTGTAGAATAACTCTTTGACCAGTTGGATTAAGAGGAAAACAGCCTGGCTTCTTTGGATGAGAAAAGTTGTATAGAAGTATAGCATTATTTTTATACCCTTTCTTATTAATATATTAAACTCCTCATCATTCTTCAGGGGATATGAAGCACAGCAACGCTCAACACAACTGTAGGTTGCAGTCACCTGTGTCATTCTGTCAGATAGATGGCTTTTACATGGTGTATCCTGGACAGCCAAAATATCAAGAGGGTAATTTGTCTCTAAATTATGGCTGCTAGTAATTAATCCTCTTTTACTCTGGACTTGGGTGACCTTTATAAAGAAGCAGTTTAAATTAAAAAAAAAAAAGAAAAGAAGAGAAGAGAAAAGAAAGGAAGAAATGAGCCATCTCTTCACAAACATAACAAACATATATACTTTTGTCTTAAACTTGTAGTAATAACTATGAAAAGAATAGAACACCCTACCGCTGACTCAAAATAGAGCCCAGAAGATGTACACAGCTGACTTTTGCTGGACTTGAGGATAAAAGACTTTTCCTGTAGTGGCAGTGGGAAGCCTGTGACCTCTCCAAGGCTTGCCAAAATCAGGTCATCTCTGTGATAAACTGCTCAGTCCTGCATTTCCATCTCGAAAAGTTTCCTGATGAAGTGTGAAGGAAAATGTCTGGCCTCTGTAGATATGTGGTTTCTTAAAACCTTGATGAAAATCAAATGTCTCCCTCCCTTTAATAGGGATGTTAAACAGAAGCAGCTGTGCAATGGACATGCAGTCTGTCAGCATGACCTTCAGAACTGGTACCTGCTCATTGGCAATTGCACAGCCATAGCTGCTTATCATATAGAAAGTGAATCCAACACCTTGTAGGAAATACCTTTGAGGAAACAGAGCCATGATGAAATGCTGCCCTGCTCTATTTTTGTGGGTTAATTCTAGCATTTATAAAAAATAAACTACATCCATGACAGATAAAAAGCAGACATAGTTTTTGTGGCAGACTGTTTGGGGTGAGACATCTCTGCCTGTTTCTGTTACCAAAGATTGCTTCACTTGCAAACTTTTGGTTGAACCTTTAGTTTTGTTAAAAAAGAGAGGAAACAATTCCAAAGCTGTCCCACAGATAAGAGTAAGGGCAACCTTTTAACATAGGCTTTTGAAAAAAAAACACATAGGAGAAGAAGTAGAAGGATTTGTGGTGAAACCATCCCTGTGTTTGGGCTGCCTTGTTTTTTTGATGGTAGGCGATTTGGGTTTGTCTGCGAAGGTTAAGTAGGGAAACCCTTTTTTTGCAATATTTATTTTTTCTCATCTGAAAATCTGGGAGCTTATCTAAAGAACAGTGGCGACTTCTCTTTCAGATACAGCAATCTCTTCCATCTCAGATTCATTATATGTGATTTTAAGCTCCATCTAATTGAGACTGCCTTATCTATGTTATTCTTAGAAACCAGAAGTTAATCCGTAAGAGCTCCAAGTTTATCTTTTCCCTTTCTAGCCACATCTCAACTTGAAAAAGCCCATGCCATCACCCCGCTCTGCCTCATTTATCAAAATAATACAGCATCTAATCCTTCTGGAAGGACACAATGTGAGACATGCAGGGCAGGACACCTACATCCCCAGGGCTCTTTTGGGGAGTCAGGGGGGCTGTGTGCCCATACTGTTGCTCCTGCGAGGTTTGGTTGGCTGGTTGGGACAACTGAATTTGAACACACATCACAATGTGATGAGAAAGGTAACAGCCTTGTAGGACCTGAACCCCTTCCTGATCCCCATCTGCAAGTCTGTGTCCAGGGAGGATGACCAGAAATCATCACCTCTCCATGGGACCCAAAAGATTAAGATGGTGTCTCCTTGTCCATCATTATATCATGTCAAAACCTGTCCTGTTTTGTGTATTAAGGCAAATAATGAATTTTCAGAGCTGTCAGCTCAGTTCCCAGACCTGTGTTTGCTGCACAGAAAATACCTATCCTGCTTCTGTTCCATATCCCAGCATATTCCAACCTGAGCCAAATGTCCACATGGCAAATGATCATATCAGGTGAAAAGGTTCCCTTAGAGAACTGAGACCTGTGTTTATTTGCAGAATAGGTGAGGTCTGCTATTAGGGTTAAATGAGGGAATGGGATGCTTGCAGGAAGATGTTTAAATAGTTCTGGTTCAGTGAGTGCAGGTTCCCAGTAAGCATTTTAACAGACATGGATAAAGAGTGTTGGGAACTTAACTGCTTGTCCAGGTTTAGGCACAACTTTAACAATTGCTTTCTTAAGCATTTGGTTGGCTTTCTTACTATAAATACGGAGCAAAAAAGTTTCCTACTTTCTTGAAGACAACGCTCACTTCTTAAGTTTCTTTTCCTGACTTCTGTACTGAACAGTTCGCAGGGATGTGAATATATACACCTAATGCATCCAAAACTTCGATCAAGTCTCCAGATCTGCAAGGACCAATTCAGATATCTCAAACCAATTTATCTGTAACACTCAGGGTTTTCCAATTCAATTACGTCACAGAACATGATGTTTTAATCTTCAGCAAAACCTATCAAAACACATGGTAGTGGCCCATTGAAGGATTGGGTTCTTGTAGAGAAATGGCAGTGTCAGGGACACTACGCTGTGTCAGGGCAC
Source organism: Tichodroma muraria (assembly GCA_013390105.1). Taxonomy (NCBI): domain Eukaryota; kingdom Metazoa; phylum Chordata; class Aves; order Passeriformes; family Sittidae; genus Tichodroma; species Tichodroma muraria. The sequence goes on from WAAG01061306.1 coordinate 6,663, forward strand.
AGGGGGGAACTTAAGTGTGAACTTAAGTGTAAGCCAAGTCCTGAAGCACAAAAAGTGTTTTAAGATCAGTGAATTGGACAATGTTGTTGATCCCTGTAGCAAAGAGGGAAGGTTTGAAAGAGCATCAACTGTACGACTGGCCCAAACATGAATACTTAGTCAATGGTTCACAGAGTTGGAGGCATTAGGAATGGAAAAGACCTACAGGGGGAACCATGATTATTCTGCTTCAGTGCTCTGTCCTGTGTTTCAAACTGCATGCAGACTTCTTTGACCCAAATGTAGATTTTAGTATGTGTATTGTGCAATCAGCTTGATTTAGGGTCCTGAGTCAATCTCTTGTAGAAAGTATATTAAACTGCAAAGCATAAACAGGGATTTAAAAAACAAGAATGGGGTTTTGGTTTGTTTGTTGTTTGTTTCCCTTTCCTCTTCCCTCTTTTATTTTTTCTTTTTAATAGGTTCTGATACCAGCATGCGTTAAACTGTCTGCAAGGCCTAACAAATATTCCTACCCAGAAGGGAAACATTTTCATTCCAGTGTTTGAAACAGATACGTACAATGCAGGGATTCACACCAAACAAAAATCTACTAAACAAAACAGGCTGTTTTACCAGCTGAATGCAAAGTGCAAATCCTTCCCCCAGGACATGATTTTTAGTGGTAGAAAGTGAAGTATGTAGAAAAAAAGGTGAGATCTTACAAGAACAGGAAATTGCTCCAAGTCATCCTTCTGGAATCAGGGACAGAGAGGAGAGAGGAAGGAATTGCAGAAGTATGTGAAGACAATTTCTGAAAAATTTCAGCTTGTGGCCATGTGTGGCACTCATAAGCTCAATATGTGGCTCTATTATACGTGCTGATTTACATACTCTGCAAGAGAACTTAGGTTTGAAACGTAGCAAGAGAACAATGCCCATCCCAACATATTCCTTATGGCACTTCAAGGCAACATACTTGCCAAACTAAAGATAAATTTCAACAGGAGTCACAAAAGCCATTGCTATATATGAAACAGTGCTAGCAATTTATTCACCAGAGGTCCAGTGTTGTTTCTCTTGCCTTTTAGAAAGCCCATGAAGCTTGCTGTCATTTTGATTCTGGGGACTAACCCCTGATCAAAGTTTTCCTCAGCCTTCCTCCTTTTTGACAAGTCCCCTTTCTTCCAGCTCAGTTGCTTTATGTTTTGGGTTTTTTTTCTTTGTGCTTTATGTTTAGTTTGCAGCAGCCTGCGGGAAGGCAAGCCACAGCCTCCTTGCCTGGCAGCAGTTCAACGCTCTCAGAAGTGAAGGCGCAAGATAGGAGCAGAAGCACAGCACAAGGACGGAGAGTCGGCCTAAATGAATGACCATCCCAGCTACATGCTTGAAACAGAAAGAAATTAAATAAAATCCAGAATTGGAATACAGAAAGTTTTAATGCCGAGGGTGGTAAAACACTGGTACAGGTTGCCCAGAGAGGGTGGTGGATGCCCCATTCCCGGAAACATCCAGCATCGGGTTGGACGGGGCTCCAAGCAACCTGATCAGGTTGGACTAGATGAGCTTTAAAGGTTTCTTCCAATGAAATCCATTCTATGATTCTGTGATTTCCACGTTTCTCTGGATCCTGAATGCGTAATGGCAGCTCCATTCTTCCTGCTGACTCTGCTCTCTTTCCTTCTCAGCCTGGCTTAAACTCACATTGCTTCCTAAAAAGACTGGCTTTGCTAGTGGGTCCTAAGGCTAAGAACTCTCCCTGCCATTCTGGCAATCCGAGGATAAATACGTCAATAAATACAGGGATGTAGCCTTTGCAGTAAGACCTGGGCTTGTCTGCCTGTGCACCAAGTCCATCAGAAGTGGTTCTGTCAAGGACTCTTTTCCCATGGTTTAATGGTTGGCCTCAGCACTACTGTATGTGGCTGCAGGACTTTAAAGTTTACAACAGATGTGCAAGGAGCTGGCAAAGAACTGGGGTTATGTGAGCTTATGCAACAAGCCAGTGTAACGTATTTACTATCTCTGAACCTCTTTAGATTTTCTTTGGATGGGAGCCCTTTGAGTGGGAAAGAGACTTGAAAAAGATGCTAATTAGAAACTTGCTAAACAACCTAACAGATGACAAATGTCTCCAGCATTGAAAACTAGAGGCGAAAAAGACCATTTGCATCCTGTTTGCCTCTTCCTAAGATCAGGTGTGACACTATGCTCATATATTATCATGTATTTTACTCTGATAGACTTTAAATTACTCAAGAGATAAGGTCTATAGACCATGCAATATGCTGCACAGTATTTGCAGTATTTTTTGAATGCAGATTTATATTCTAGGTAGTCTGATAAGAAAAGTGATGTAACTGAGGGGGTAGAACACTACTAACTTCTTATCAAGATGACCCTTAGTGAGATGGAAATGTAAGCTTCATTAACAAAAGCAACAGAATGTTTTACACAAAGTACTTAATATTACAATTAAAGTAGGAATCTGTCTGAATGCTCCTAAAATGTAAAACAAAAGATGTTTGTCACTACAGTTGATTTCTATCAAAGGGTGACCTGATTGCTAAAGAAGTTCACTTTGCCTTGAAAATCATCAGCATAAAAACTCAAGATTCAGGTGATCAGCAGAAGAGATTACATCAAAAGTATTAAAACCCAGGAACAAAGTCTTGCCAACTATTTTTTTTTTCTTTATGCTGAAGATATTTCAGTAATATTCACATTTCTGCCATACTGGCCATCCAGTACAGATTACTGCAGAAAGTTCCCATTCTTTGCTACTCTATTGAGAATCTAAAAGTGACTTTAATGTAATTCAGACTTCAAATCCTTTCTGCAAACTTGCTTTAATTATGGACCAAGCGCTGCAGGCTAATGCCACCAGTTATATCTGAGGGGCAATCAACTAAAAAATAACAAATCCAAGTTACCCTGTGTCTTCAGGCAAGCTGCATAACATGCAATCCATACCAAAGTGGTCTTCCAACTTTCTAATTTCAGGTATTTGACACTCAGCCTGAACTCATGCCAGTGATTATTTGCATCACTTTCCAACCTGCAGCACTCTGTGTCTGTTATCTGAGTTACTGTCACTACCTCTTTGAACAGCACCAAGACCCATATGGCTTGATTTACTGACTCATGGAATTAAATAAGCAGCACAACATCCACCAAATCGCTGTTTTTCAGAAAGATCCTAACAATTCTCATGAACTCAATATCCAGCCCAAGTGATCCAGACTTCCTTCCCTCTTAGGCAGTTTTCCCATTACTGAATACGCTTGGCACATACCGAGCCTTTTTCCTCGTCAGATCTCTGAACTGATCGCTGTGCAGCCTAACCCCTTGGAAGAAGTCCTGTGTGCTTAGTGAATTTTTCATGAATCCCACATTAAATCTGCAGGCTTTGAGGTGCACTAAGGGAGCTGACATATTTGCCCTTCCAGAGCAGCACCACTGTTATCTTTCTTAAGAAGGCACAGGAGCACCTTTGTTTTCAGAATAGGTGTGGGCAAAGGAAAGACCATGGTCCTCACACGTCACTCAGCTGCCACATCATCATTCTTCCCAAGTGCATTCCTTAGGCCATTTATTAGCATTGCTAATACCAAGCACCTCATTTTTATGCTGCTAGCAGCAATTGTGAAAGCCATACTGAACTTTCTAATCCATTTATCTATTAATTTATTATCTAATTAAGACTCACAATGACAGTGCTATTTGTTTAAAAATGCCCTCAAACTAAAGCAATACAAAACACACATGCATTCAAATCAATTAAAATGGTACTTGCTAATGTTTTCCTTAATCAGTTGGTAACTGTTCCATTACCATTTAAAGAAAGGCAAAATTAATTTTAACATCATCGTAATCGTGCGACCTACTTACATGGTGCCAAACGGATACAAATGGATGTTACTGTCATGTCATAAGGGCATGGAATTGTACCAGCCATGAATTTTGCAAGAGCCATCCTGGGAATAAGGCTTTTTTGCATAAAAGGGCCCTGGAACATTAGTTTAAATGCTGTCACTGAAAGGCAGGCAGGCAAAAATGGAGATTTCAGAAGAGTTTATTAAAGTTTGCATCATACTTCTTGCTGCATCTCTGTGATTTTTTTTTTTCTTCCAAGGGCTGTGCCTTTTGCACAGCAGCAGCAGAATCTAGTGCCACACACCTAAAGTGAACCCATCTTCCTGTGTTGTTTAAACAAAGCCTGAGCACGTTCTTTAGCTGCTGAGCTGCGTCAGGGACCCTTTCCACTGTGTCATCCAGGCACAGATAAATCCTACACAATACCTTAATGCCGTTTGTTTTGGCCGCTGACTTCAAAAAGCAATTGTGCCTCCTCCTTGGATGCAAGAAGTGCAGGCACTGCACAACTAAACTACATGCAGATGTTACACTGTCATCTACCTTCCTGATACTTTCACCTGCCCTGAAGTGGAAGATTAAACCCAATGTTAATTGCTTACTGTGGCAAAGGATTTCTGGGGCACAGCTGGGAGAGAGTTCTGCTCCCTTCCCTCTTTCCCTGCTCCTGGAGTTGCAGTAGTAACTGCACAGATTATCACACTGGAGAAGATTGCTCCATTTGGTTATTTAGAAACATTTTAAGAGCATCTTTCAAAGCCCACAATAATGCATACTGACACCAAGGTCTGAAACACAAATCCCCACAGACTCAGTCTATCCTGTTCAAGCCTGGAAATGCGTGGAGGAACATTCATTCATTCTCCAGAACTGTGTTTGAAAATGATTAAACTGCTGCTTTTCCCCTCCTGCATGAAGCATCACTTTCCCTTCTGCTCATTATTTATAGTACCACATAAAATATTTTTAAGATGAGGAGGGGCAGAAAAAGCCAGATTGAAGATACATAGAGATGTAGTTTCTGTAAATAAGAATGACTAAATAGCATTTCTCAACCTATTTACTTTTCAAGTTTTTTTTTTCCTTTTCTCTTTTTAAGACCAAACAGGTAGCCAAAAGAAAAAGATTAAATAGGATAGGATAAAATTATTAAATAGGATATTTATACACACTACAATTCAACTCTTGTATTGGCAGAGTTTTAAAACCCCAGCTCTGCAGTGACTGAAATCACACAACAGACATACTTGGGATGGAAATCACTCACTGTGCCTGAATTTTCTGTAATTCTTTTAAAAAGTGAAGAAATACACCTGAAGAGACTTCCTTTGCAAGGGAAAACAAGGGAGTGTCAGAGAGCTCTCAGGATCTGATCTTGACCCTTCTGAAGTCCAGAGAACACTGTATCTGTGAGCTTCAAACCCTCACTGCCTTCCAGCACTAGTGTCAGTCCACAGGCTTGCAAGCTGGTTTTCAAGTGACAGCTAAGCCACCTGAAGAGTTGCTCTGCCTTATCAGTTGAGTGGGGATTTTTCTGATCAGGTTTACTGGATGATGTCTTCCTGAGTGACAGCGGTGGTTGGACTACCGAATGTGTGTTCAATAAAACACATTCCACTCCCAGGGCTTATTTCTTTCCTTTTGTGCTTTATTTACCCTAGCTGACATTATGACACTTAATTAGTCTTAAAATTCAAAATGTTTTCCGGATTAGAGATTTCTGTTTCATAAAGCCTGGAAGGAAGTGCTAGGTCTGATTAGTGATGCCTGACTCAAAGGAAAACAAGCTCACAGAACAGCCTCCTGACAGCTAATCTCCAATCCTGAGTAATGTTAGACCAGGGGAGAAAACCACTACTGCTGTAAAGGATTGGCACCTACCCCTGTCAAATACCCTCAGCAAGCAGAATGAACAGTGGCCATGTAAGAAACCTCTTACTCTTGTGGTGACTGGTGCCTCATGGGAACAGCCTTAAGGTGAAGCTGCACTCTATGGTTTTGGTAGCAAAAGAGGCTTTGCCAAGGCATGGCAGAGCCCTCCCTGGGCTCTGCTTCTGCGTCAGAGAATCACAGAATGGTTTGGGTTGGAAAGGACCTTAAAGACCATCCAGTTCCAAACCCCCTGCCATGGACAGGGACCTCTTCCATAGACAGATTGCTCAAAGCCCCATCCAATGGGGCCTTGAACACTTCCAGGGATGTGGCATCCACAGCTTCTCTAGGCACCCTGTGCCACTGCCTCACCTCCCTCATAGTTAAGTGTTTCTGGTTCACTGGTTGCTGGTTGCTGCAGAGATGCTCTCTATGGAATAAGGATATTCCCTGCATTACTGAAATAGGTCAGCTCCAAATCATAAAAAAAACAAAACAAACAACAAACATTTAACTATTACCTGTCCCTCAGGGTCTTTTCTACCAAACAGAACTTGTAAGCATCATTGCTGCTGTCAGCAGAGAGGTCTTTGCTAAGGCTCCTCAGCAGAGGAAGAGGAGGAATTGCTGCTGGCCTGGTAGACTGAGACTGGCAGCACCACATCGAGCAGAGGGGCAGGACACAGTGCAAGGGGAGCAGTTCATGAGGAGGATGATGGCTGAAACCTTGAGTGAAGGGGTGGCCAGAGAAAAATGATGACCGAGACCTCAGGCTAGAAATTTAAGGGTCTCTCCATGAAGGGATGAGTCTTCAGAAGGCCAGACATCAGGACCAGATCTTTCTGGGGAACTCAGAAGTGGACCTTGTGGGTACTGCTACAACTCAGTCATGCCATGTAGAGTCAGCAGTGCTGGCCTATCTGCCTATCAATAAGAGCTAAACTCCACTAGGCAAGACGGTGCAGGCAGCCATCCTCTCCCCCGCACTGCCACAATATTCCCTTGGATCATGTTGCTCTGGCCCCATCCTTACACGGCATGGGGAGCCTCCTTCAGCATACCCAAATCAAATGTGTGTCTGTCCTGGATTTCCCTGCTGGCAGAACCCATGTCAGCATCCTGCACACCCAAAAGGACACTGTTGCTGTGCCTGTGGCTGTGCTTGCAGATTTGCTCTCAGTGTAGCACACAGGTTTATTCCTGAAGGCAGCCTCAGTGATCAGAAGTGCTACATGTCCAGTCTGAATATAATTTTTCCTAAACTTAGCAGCAGTAGAGTGCAAACTGCTTTGGAGAAGAGAAACATGGAAGGCCATGATCTGCTCTCCAGTGTAGTAAAATAAAACAAGCTTACACCACTGTTTCAGAGTAATGATAATATATTAATACTTCATGTAATTTAATAATATGCTTGGGGAGAGGATTGGTTGCAAAGAAATAACTGCAGTGACACATCCTGTCTATATTATGGTCGTTCTGAGTATCTTTCAATGCACAAGACCACATCTATTCATACACAGTCATCACAGCTATATCAATATCTTCCTATATCAACATATGGAGTGGGGGGAGTGTGAAAGAGTCCTAATATTGATGTGGGATAAGTGCTGACAACGAAATCACTGACATTTCGATGGAGTTTCTATACTGCAGATAATTCCAGGAACGTGCTATAAGAAAAGTAAAGATCTCCTGTTGTTCAGTTTTTGATTTTCAATTAATTTTATACTATAAATGATGCTGTGCTCTGGAGAAGCTGACATAAAACCAGGTTGTTATGGAAAATCCCTGCAAAATGTTTGCTAGTATTGTTACTTTTTTTTTAAAACAACTATCTCCCTATGCAATTATATTTCAAGAAGCAAAAGGTTATCTCTGTTGTAAAGACACATAATGGAGAAAAAGCTCAAACTGTTGCAATGTCATTGCTGGAATTTATCCTCCAGCATGACTGTGTTCTCAATTACAGCAGAAAAAATGTGTTAAATATCAGACAGAGAGGAAAGAGGAATATCATCTAGTAGCTGTATACTTCTGAAAAGCTTTTAGAATCCAAGGAAAGAAGATTTTTTTTTTTTTTTACTTACATTATGCTCAGTTTAGGAAAATAAAATAGAAACCAAATAGAAACAGTTGAGAAAGAATAGCAGAAATCTCCAAGCTATAGTCCAGAAGGGGAACCCAGGTTTTCTATTTACTAGAATTATTATCGGTATTGTTATGTTGTCATTCACAGTGAGCCAAAACCCCTTTACTGTGAACTTGTGCGAGTCACCTGTCACCCATGATTCGCTTGCCTCATCTCTAAAGTGGAAATAAATGTCCTTTCCACAGCTGGGTCTTGTAAAGTTGCATTTTCAGTATTGGAATGCCAGTATAAATGGGTTTCTTATTCAGGGCTTTAAAAACTGTAATGAAAAAAGGCTGAGTAATCACCGACAGTGTTGATGTCTTATCTGAGATTTGCCCTGAGATCCCTCTAGTCACAGGAAAGTGACAAATTATTTTTCTTGTGTTTCTAATAGAGT
>WAAG01061309.1:877-14701 GCA_013390105.1 Tichodroma muraria
AAAAGGTCTTAGCAGTTTCAGTCTTTAAGCTAATACTGTCACAAAATAATAAAGGCAAGTTCTCACATACATTAAAAGCTCACCCAAAGTAGCCAGAAGAATCTGATGATGTGGAGCTTGAATAGCACATGCAGTTATATTTTTCATATGGTTAATTAAACCCATATAATCATTCTGTACATACTAGGGTTTTATTGGTATTAGAATAAAGAATTATTTTTTTAAAAAAAACTGAAACTGATAATTACTTCTCTTTGTGCTTCTAATCAACAGTCTTTGATGTACATCTGTTTGTTAAGCACATCTGTACTGTAACTTCCAGTCAGGAAAAGCCTTTTATGGCAAGTAGTCTTTAAGCTACATGCTGTGTTTATTTCACGTATTCTTTTTCCTTTTCTTCTTAAGAAAGTATCCACACATTTTCCTTCAAGTCTCAGTTGAATTTTCAGTGAGTATACACTTTAAAATGTTTTATGCAAGAAAAACTTCAGGTTTTCAATTTAATTTTGATATGTTGTTTGAACTGATGGTAGAGGTTATAGTGCTGTCTTTCTTGCAGATATATCTCAGAATAAGAAGAGAACCTATTTGTCCACTCCACATGTATTATTGGACACCATGTTATACTGCTTCTTATATCATGTGATGCCAAGTGTGTCTCCAGCTGTTGTGTATATGAGGGGGATCTGAGGGGAAAGACACCCCGCTGTGGGGCTGAGAGCATCTGCAGTGCTAGGCTGCTGTAACAGAGATGCTGCAGACTATTCATTGGCTCCCCTAGCAAATCAGTCTCTTACCTCTGGAAGGGGAAAAAAGGCATTTTTTTTTTTAGTTGCGTTCTTCAGGTCGGTGCTGAATGCAAAAAATACATGCTTTTAAGTACAATGTGTTTAAACACTGATGCATTTAGGGTTGAAATACATATTCATTATTTAGCATATTTAAGCATGTGAATAGCTCCTGTGGATAAATTTATTGTCATGGGCTCATTTCAGTTTATTGAAAAAGTGTTCAGATAAGACTTTATTCAATTCTGGGTGGTTGCTGTATGTGAGGACAGCACTGGCCTGCTGTAGATATTCCTGCAGTTGTGCTGGAGGAAGGGACACAGGAGTGCACAGCTCTCCAGAGGGAGGGACACAGAAGTGCACAACTGTCGAGGAGAAGGGACACGGGAGTGCACAGCTGTCCAGAGGAAGGGACACAGGAGTGCAGAGCTTCCTGGAGAAGGGACACAGGAGTGCAGAGCTGTCCAGAGGAAAGGACACAGAAGTGCACAGCTGTCCAGAGGAAGGGACACAAGAGTGCACAGCTGCCTGGAGAAGGGACATGGGAATGCACAGCTGTCTGGAGAAGGGACATGGGAGTTCACAGCTGTCCTGAGGAAGGGACATGGGAGTGCACAGCTGTCTGGAGAAGGGACACAGGTGTGCACAGCTGTCTGGAGAAGGGACACACATGTGCACAGCTGTTCATCCAGCCTCCAGCAGCACGGGTGGAGCTGAACCTTCCTGCAGGGACTCTTTGCTCCTGTGGGCCGATAATTTTAGTACAGCCTCTTCTGCCTGCAAAACTCTGAGTAGCAGTTGCTGGGTTGGTGGGCACTGAGGAAGAGCTCGGACAAAAATGTCTCCAGCAACTGCAGCTGGATTCAGAAAAGGGGCATTCCCTGTAATTGTAGTAATACTGATTTCATTCTGAAAATACGATCAAGTTATGTTTCTAATGGCTTTTCCTAGACAAACATTCAATAGTGAAGATAAATAACAGGCTTGGGCTTTGTGGCACTGCCCTGAGAGATCACATTTTGCTTATTGCAGCTTTTCGTGTGAAAGGTGTTACAAGCATATGGTTAAGTCCAGCTCAGGTCGTTTGGTTTTCTTTTTTTGCTGTTGTCATGCCATTAGGAGAGTTTAACTAAACATAATTACTTTAAAAGTAGAATTTCTTTTTGTGAGACTAAGCCTGTACATTCATATATGGAAAGCTTCTTCAAATTTGTTCCTTTTGGATTAATATTTGCAGCCATAGAAATGAAGCCAACAGGAGCATCACAAGAGTCATGTCCAGGTCTACCTACCATACTTGAATGTGCTCAGACTCGGGACATTTATAGACCTATTGAATTTTCTTTATCTTTACCACAAAATAAAATTAAAGCATTAATTTTATAGCTAATTAATTTTATTAATTTCCTAGCTGTATGTCTAGGAAAAAGTGGTGATGGCCTCTAGTTGTATCTGTAAGCATTACTTATTATTTTAGTCAGTAATATAAACATCTTTTAGGAAAAGAAATAATCTGAGGATAATGGTAAACTATACTATAGAGTATACCCAAAGAAAAATGTAGGTTTCTTTGTAAAGCAATCACAATTATTTTTCATGTAGTTAAATGTAAAGTTATTCTGGAAAATAAAAGAGTTATAGAACTAGGAAAATATACCTGCAGGATGAGAAATGGCATCTAAAAACCAGTGTTTCTCAAAAGAAATCATTTGAATCCACTACAGTATATAGAGAAAAATTTCAAATGCAATTCCTTTCTGTATAACTTTGGTAGTAAGGAAGAAGCAAAATAAATAAATTTTAGAATTCTGACATCTAGACTGAGACCTGTATCTTATAAAAGATATTGGAAAACTAAACAGGTATTTCAGTTGGAAACTGCAAGTACAAGTAAAGAAGAATTATACGAGGACTACAAAATAAACCTTAAATAAAGGTGCACAAAATCTGCCATATGTTTAACTTCTTAGATGATAAACAAATATTTATCTACAGTCTGAAATAGGACAGAAAGGAATAATGAGAAATAATACCTGTGTAATAAAATTCAAGTTAGGAATTGGACAGAAATTCTAGTGATGGAATGATTAACGGCTGGAACAATTACCAAAGTATTAGACCCTCCATCTCCTCTTGTCTTCGGATTTAGATTGGACAAATTTCTTCAACAAGTTAGTGGCCTCAACAGCATATGAAGCTAATGTTTAATTTGTCATGTTTATGTAAGAGATCTCACTAAAGGTTCTCTTGACCCCAATTCTCAATTGTAATCACTGCATCATCTTAAGTTTTAAGCAATAAAACATGTTTTCAATTATATTAATGTAAAATGTAGGCATTCTAAAAGAGATATCTATTATCTAGTTTGCTATGTATTTATTATTTAATCTACAGACTTTGAAAAGGTATGCAGATATGAATTATTAGGGCCTCATAGTCTTGTAAAAGTGCTTCTCATTAGGCCGCCAAGAAAACTACTGTAACATATTTAGGGATAAAGCCATGTAAACTCAGAACATCCCGTAACTCCCGACTGGCCACAGTTTGAAGATAGTCACTCTCTCTTTGGTAGTTCTCTGAAGTTGCTGGGATGTTACCTGGCACTGCACAGAGGGGCACAGGTTGGTCCACATCCCTATTGTTCAGCTCAGAGCTCCCAAGGCTGGGAGATGCCTGCAGGAGCAGCCCTGGCCTGTGCTGCCTCTCTGGGAGGGCAGGGCTGCCCCAGAGCAAAGCACGACAGACAATGGAGGTGGGCTCTGGAGATGTTCTCCAGCACTGTTGGATTTAGCAGTGCAGGGCTATGCACTGCTATGGAGAAGTCTGTGGTCACAGTGTGTGGGATGTGCAGGTAAAGAGAAGTCCTCAAAGCTAAAGCTGGATCATTGTTCTGATCAAATGTCTGTGGAGAAGGGAAAGGTGTGCACTGCTAAACACAGACTACCTGACCAAAGTCAGGCAGGCACTGCGAATATCCTGAGCACCTTGACAGCATAAACCCGGGGAGTGTCAGTGAGCAGTGCGGGTGCAGCACTTCCCATGGTACACTCTTTACTGCATGAGAAGAATGAGGCAATAACTTTACATCGTATTAGAAATAATACCTTCATATTCACTTTCAGTTATTTTTCAGAACAAGTCTTCTTGCTGGACTGTACTTTAGTTTGTTGTCAGGTGTTTAATTTAACCCCTTTTCCTCCTGAACATCTATAGGATTAACTGTGCAGTACTTAAAGAGAGGCACGAGGGATAATAAAAATAATTTTTCAGCTGTTTCAGTTCTAAAAAAGGAAGAAAATAAAAGAAAAAGATCCCAGAACAATTTCATTCCACAGTTCTTAACCTGAATCCTTAAAGGGAATTAAAAAAGGACTAACTCTTCATGACTAAGTAGTATTCCACAGAAGAAAATATTTCTCTCAAAAAAATTAGCTTATCTCTGTAAGAAATCCTTAATTGAATGAAATGCAATTTCCAGTATGAAATTAAATCTTGGGGGTGCCACAAATAAATGTTGTTTCAATAGAATTCATTTTTTATTCCCAGTATGATGAGATACAAATAAAATTAATTAAATTCACTTGGAAACGGGATAAAAGTCCATTTTGAAATACTGAGCGGAGGGGGTTTAAAGTCAGTTTAGTATCCAGTCAAACCTAGGGAAGTTCAAGCCAATTAGTTTTTAGCTATAACTGTTGCCTATAGAGTTAGAATATATTTATATATGTATGCATACTCTTGACAGTGTATATATTTTTTTTTTATTATTTTGAAATTTGCTTTATATTTCTCTGTAAAAGGAAGGAAAATAAACAAGCCCAAACCTTTCATTGTAAATATTTTACTTGGCTCTTCTTGCAAAGTATCTGATCTGACATGCTGTTGATGAAGATAAGAATAGTGAGTACCCTGCATGCAACTGATATTCATATTGTTGGAATTCTGACCTGTATTTACATTAGACAAACATTTTGACTGCAGTGGAGACTCGCCTGTTTTCATGCAACTGTGACTGAGAGGACAGTGGGACCCAACATTTGACCATCTGTATATTCAGTTAAATATGGGGTCTCCTATATTGAGAATTTTATAGAGTTTCCACGTGCCCTTGAGTTTACTAGTTTTCCTCTTCCCCGAAGGTTCTTACTCTTGCTTTCTTCTCTGAGTATGTTTGTGAAATTTTTGTCTTTCGCTTTCCACATTCTTTCATGAATATGTACTACAAATAAAAAATAATATTCCTGGAAATGTTGGAAGTACAAGCCAGTTTTCAGTTCATATCTCACTGCCATCTACTGTATATGCTGGAAAACTGCACTTTGGAAATGCACTGCATTTGAGCTGTGTAAAATGACTCTTTTCCCAGTTAATTTGCCCTAAAGTTGAGGGAAAAAACTACAGAATTTTCAATAGGCTGTGACATGTAAATTCCATTCTTTGTGTAGGAATCAGTATTTCTTAAACAGATGACAATGTCTGATGACTCTATATTGTCCAGAAGGAAAAAACATCAGATTATAGTATTGCTTAGTTAGTTTGTATTCAGGCCAGACGAAAAAAAGATGGGTAGTTTGTGAGCAAAAGAATACCTCACTTTGCTTATTCTTGTGCTAAGTAGTAATACCTTTAATTTCTTAATGGGTATGTCAAAACCAAAGTTTAGCAGGATTTTGATTCAGGACCTTGAGATATTTTGATATTTCTTTTAGTTGAAGAATTAGTCTTTGAATCTTTTAAATTACCTTTCATCTCAATAACTGATGTCTAGTGTATGTAAACATCAAGTATACAACACTAACCGGTGGTTGGGATAGATGTAATAATTTACCTAAAGTTGTGACATTATTAATTCAAAAATAAACTATCAGGAACTGAGTAAGTTATCACTCAGATCAACTTTGCAGCTTTTGTAATGGTTTGTCTAGAAATTGCAAGATTTAATCGAGATAGAAAGTTTTCTGATTTCATCAGGAAAGCTGACATCAAATAGACAAGAATGCACACAAAGCATCAAACTCTCTGTTTGCATAAGTGAATTCCACTTAGTCTATTATTCATTTCATTAGGCTGAGGGTATATTTATACCAATAGCTACCAGTACTACACCAAAAAGAATAAAAGAAGACCAGTAAACTTGCCAACTTGGGTATTTCAAAGCTGAAGAAGTGCCTTCATTTGCTTATTTTTATCTGTTGTATCCAGATTATGGTATGTTTTTTTTTTTGTATTCTTATTCAGTAATTGCTATAAGGCCTCATTTGCTGAACATTATTTAACCCTTGCAAATGAAGAAAGAATGATTAAAGAATTCCTTAATTTTGTGATGCCCATTGTTACCATGTTTCAGTGCCTTGCAGATGTTTATTAACCCACCTTTACATATTCTGGTCTTTGGGGATTTGAAATGGTATTGTGGGCAGCTGAGGTACTCTGTGTGATCATTCCATCCCTTCTGGTGTCTTCAGAGGCAAATATGTGTTCACAAGACTTTGTCAAATGACATCAGAAATTCACCCAGAAAAATGAGGAACAGGTTTCTGACACTTGACCCTTTCTGTTGCATCTCCTCAGCCTTATTTCTTTTCAAGTGTCACCATCCAAGACCAAGTGTCTTTCACTCCTTGTACAAAAACATATTTTACTTTGACTGATTTCCTCCCAGTCATATTCCTCTGAAAGTACATATTGAGCACAGCCAATTTCAGCCTAAATATTATGGCATTAAAAAAAATCCACAACTGCAAACTAGTTTAGGAAAACTGTCATGAATTCAGTAGCAGGTGACATTGGTAGAGATGCCCAAGGGTTGTGGTTTGCAAAGTTAAAAGAATTAAAGCCCTGTATGTCCCCTTGTGTGCCACTTAGTCAGTGTTGGTTTGTAAATCATGCTTTAGGAAGGCTCTGTAGCAGTGAGGAATTTATTTTTTTTTTTCCATTGAGTGTGTGTTTATAAGATTTCTTAACAATTTGTGCATTTCTCCGGGTGTTTCAGTATCCAGAATTTTTAACTGAAAGCCCTGGAAATAAATTATTTCTGGGGAATAATTTCTGGACTGAATTCTTTGTTTGCTTGGTTTTGGATTTTTGCAGTCAGTGTTTATGTGTAGCTTGATGTGTGGTGCAAATGCAAAGCAAATGATGAGGCTTTTCTGGGTCTGTGCATGACCAGTGTCCTGCCAGAGGGAGCTCCTCCAGAAGCTGATGTGAGAGACGGCTGAGGCAGCTGGAGGCGTCTCCCCTGGAAAAGGGGAGGATCAGGGGAGACCTTATCGATCTCTGCAACTACCTGAAAGGAGGCTGTAGCCAGGAAGGGGTCAGGCTCTTCTCCCAGGCAGCAAGGGAAGGGATTAGGAGATATCGCCTCAAGCTGTGCCAGGGGAGGTTCAGGCTGCACAACAGAAAGAATTTATTCATAGAAAGGCTTGTTAAACCAGGGTGATGGTGGAGTCACCATTCCTGGAATTGTTCAAGGAAAACCTGGACATGGTACTTAGTGCCATGGTCTATTTGACAAGCTGGTGATTGATTGGACTCAATCTTGGAGGTCTTTTCCAACCTAAATGGTTCTGTAATTCCATGATTGTGACATGGTTTAGCGGCATCGTGGTAGTGCTTTATTGGTGGTTGGGCTTGATTTTAGATGACCTTTCCAAACTTAATGATTCTATTCTATGATTCTGTGACCTGCCATCTTTTCTCTTGAGTTGATCTCGTTTACTGGTTAATCATTGAATATCTATCATCTTTCCTCTGTTGTCATTAGTTCCCTGATGTTGCCATCCTTCAGTGATATGACTTGATAATAACTTTTCTAACTTCCCACATGGGTGAAATGCTGCCACACATGAGGTCTGCAGCAGAATGTTGGCTGTAGGAGCATGATGTACAAATGTGCAGCATTTAGCTCCTAAAAGGGCAAGTGAAAGGCAAGAAAGGACTAAAAGGTGTGTTTAGTAGGGTCTGCTGTTATCTTAGGACTCCCCTGTGCCTTTCCTGCTAGCAGTGAAAGTTCTGTGTATGAAAATCCATGGAAGGTAAACAGACACACACATGCAAATCCCATCATTCACTAATCATTAATAGAAGAGAAAAATGCTTTAAATAAAGGAAGGGAGTATTAAGCATTCTGATAGCTCTAATATGATGATTTTGTATGTAAGACTGCTGAATCTACACTGTGAAATAAAACTGCAGGTGGTTGTTTTGTTTTTCCCTTTTATTAAATGTTTNTTCTATGATTCTGTGACCTGCCATCTTTTCTCTTGAGTTGATCTCGTTTACTGGTTAATCATTGAATATCTATCATCTTTCCTCTGTTGTCATTAGTTCCCTGATGTTGCCATCCTTCAGTGATATGACTTGATAATAACTTTTCTAACTTCCCACATGGGTGAAATGCTGCCACACATGAGGTCTGCAGCAGAATGTTGGCTGTAGGAGCATGATGTACAAATGTGCAGCATTTAGCTCCTAAAAGGGCAAGTGAAAGGCAAGAAAGGACTAAAAGGTGTGTTTAGTAGGGTCTGCTGTTATCTTAGGACTCCCCTGTGCCTTTCCTGCTAGCAGTGAAAGTTCTGTGTATGAAAATCCATGGAAGGTAAACAGACACACACATGCAAATCCCATCATTCACTAATCATTAATAGAAGAGAAAAATGCTTTAAATAAAGGAAGGGAGTATTAAGCATTCTGATAGCTCTAATATGATGATTTTGTATGTAAGACTGCTGAATCTACACTGTGAAATAAAACTGCAGGTGGTTGTTTTGTTTTTCCCTTTTATTAAATGTTTTAAATTTGCTGCCCTCATGTGGCTGTTATACTGTACTTTCTCCGCTGAAACTCCCAATGGACAGGATTTGTTAGGATGGCAGTACATGCAGCAAGGTTCATACACCACGTGAAGGACAGTTCAGACTGTAGACTGGTGGCGTCTGCCTGAGTCAAGAATCTCAAGAAATGTGGCTGGGAGTCCCTCTGAATACATTTGCAGCCTTTTAACTGTGGAGGGCCAGGACTTCCCTGGGTGTTAGGAACCTGCTGCCCAAATTCTGTCTAGAGAAAGCTGCCTTTGCAGCTGTCAGAAGGTGATAAAGGCTCCTTCTGAACCCAGCTGACCAGGTGGATCCATCCAGAAGGAATACACAGTATTTCCAAGCATCTTTTGGCTTGGGGTATGAGAAAAAACAGAAAACTGAGCAGAAGTGCATGAGTTGTAGGAGGAACATTGATAAAATGGTACAAAAGCAACATAAAATGAAGAAAAACAACCTAGCAAAATCCAACTTATGGCTGTTATTGGTGTTTTTTGGTTTTTTTTTTGTAGCCATTACTCTTTGTTGTACAGACAATTGTTGGATATATTAACATAAATAATGTTTTTTCAGAAATTCATGTTATAATTGCATTATAACCTATATGTTATTGGACCATTACTTATATGTTGCCATTAAAAGGTGTGGTACATGGTTAGCTAATGATAATATTTCACTGCATAGCTTATTAGTTGCCTGGCTACCTACCAGAACTAAGTGGTCCAAACAAAAGTTTAGTGAATAACACTGTAAAGACACCACCTATTGGGATAAGTTACTAAGAAAATAAAGACTTACTCATTGGTAATTCATAAAGCAAACTGCAAAACTGAATTTTTAAAAATTGGAATAAAGAGTTTAAATTAATGGCTTTATTAATATTCCTCCTGCAAAAATAACCTGTGCAGAAATGCGAGATATATAAAGGCTTTCAAGGCTTTTTTTTGGCAGGCAGTTGAACACTGAATTCAGCTACATCTCACACCTTTCTTGGGCCCTATGTGTTTCAGGGTATACATATGACTTTACAGAAAATTAAACAAATTATGTAAATCATGTTCAGAGTTGACTTTGATAACAGAAATGGAGGAGCCTGTTTTTTTTATGATCAGAGATAAAAAATGCTTTCCAAGGAAAAGCTAGTTATCAAGTTAGTATGCAAGGGAAAACACAGTCAAAATAAATAGAAGAATGCAATAACCTGAACAGTGCTCAGATATCCTGCTCTTTGCATGAATTATTTGTATTTGTTCCCCTTGCTGTTAGCATCAAACTCTTAAAAAAAAAATAAAGAAAAACGTCAGCAGTCATAAAACAAAGATCGAAGATGAGGCCTGATTTGGAGACCTACAACCCAGAAAGCAGAAACAAGGTGCGTTGTTATCTGTCAGATGACAAGGAGATGATGTCACTTAAAGATCAGTGCTGACTGTGGATCCTAGGCAGTTGCAATGGATTGTTTGCTTGCTTGGATACTGCTTCTGATCAGGGGGGGTTTATAAGGTAGTTGGATCAGACTTAATATCTCAGGTATTCGTACAACCATAGAATGGTTTGAGTTGGAAGGGACCTTAAAGATTATCCACTTCCAAACCTCCTGCATGGGCAGGGACACCTTCCACTAGACTGGGTTACTCAAAGCCCCATCCATCCTTGGCCTTGAATGCTTCCAGGGGTGGGTAGGCACAACTTCTCTGGGCAACCTGTTCCAGTACCTCACCACCCTCACAGTAAAGAATTTCTTCCTGGTATCTAATCTTAACTAACCTTCCTTCAGTTCAAAGCTATTTCTTCCTATTCTATCACTACATGTCCTTCCTTGTAAGAAATCCCTCTCCAGTTCTCTTGTATTGTCACTTTCTGTTCTGTGCAATAATATTATAGCCAGTTTTTGATGGTGATAAAACCCTTCTGAAGAGACAGAGACCTTTCACTCACTCCCCTCATTTGCTTCAGTTGGGAATTACCTTATTTTGTGCCACAGAAGGTTCTGGACTGTAATACAGTGCTGCTAAAAAAATCCGCTCCTTTTCAACTGCACAACAGAGTCAAGCACGGCAGAGCTCTGCTGCTTCCTATGGAGAGATGAACTTGGGGTCGGGGCTTCTGCTCTAAGGAGCAGGAAGTGAGCGTGGCAAGGTGTGAGGAAGGTTGTGCACACAACCTGCACATGGGGTTGTCCACACCTGACCCATGACACAGAGCAGAGGTAGCTGCTGCCATCCTGGCCCCAGGGGACAGTCACCTCCATTGGCTGTCCTCATCTCACTGCCCTCTAGATGGGAAAATGGGATAGCTTGGCTCACAGATCCTCTCAGAGGTCCTACTTTACATATCATAAGTATCATGTTCTTCGAAAAGATGTCTGTAGCAAGATATTCAGAAGATACTTCTGTTCACTGTACTTCTGCTGATAAAAAAAGCACTGTAATTGAAATCTGCATTTAATAAAAGTTCTTATGCGTGGGGACTTCAGGAGCATACTTTGTTTGAACTCTAGTCTTCATATCTAGTTTTTTCTTGATAATCTCTAATCTCTGTTGCGTTCTACTAACAATATGGGAACTGATGGTTATCCAAGAAACACCTCTTATATTCAGTTTTCTGGTTAAAATGACGTTTGGAATTTGGGACTCAGCATCACCAAATCATCTGGATTTTCTCTGTGTGTTTTATTATTGCCCTGAAAATAATGAAATGAAATCTGTACAACAGGGCAATTTGAGATATAGTGTGCAGTCAAAGAGCTCCTAACAGAAGAACAATCTGTCATTTATCAGCGTCTCAGGGATGCTGCCTCTGCATGGGTAGCTAGTCCACAGAACAGGTAGAAGAAGGCAATTTGCCTTTGGTGTCCTTTGGAATAAAAAAGTAGGTACAGAGGCAATTGCTGCAGAGCAGCAGAAGCATTACAATGTGCTTGTTGCACAGTGATGTCAAATAATTGAATCCTAGTCCCATTCATTTCTATTTTAAGGGTAGCATAGGGGGAGTGTGCTGGCAATTTGATTTGATGTTTGTGTTGCAGGAGCTACTTTCTAAGGCTTAGAGATCCCAGCTGTGTTGTGTGTCATTTTATCAGTGCAACTCACAGTTTTTTAGAGGAAGAGTAGTAAGAAGTTTCACTACATTAAACTTATAGCAAGCAATTAATCTAGTTCTCTGGAGGAGATAATAGAGAAACTAGATGAGACACTGACTGAAGTTTATATTTCTTTTACTGATTGGTCTATTTAGTTAAAACCCCCAGAAGGTAAGATCACTGAGCAAACTGGGTCGCAAATTTCCAGGAAAGCTCCTGTTGATTCTGCTGGTCTGTGAGAATCAATTGACCAGAATAGGTCACTTTTCTCATTTCCCCTCATCTACTCCTCCTGAATAAGCATTTCAAAGATTTGAGTAGAAAAAATTTAGAATACTGAAAACACAAGTCAGAATGCAGTGTTGAAAAATACAATTCAAGTTCTAATGCCTTAAAATATACCAACCAATAGAATTCCATAAAAAAATAACTACACTGAAATTCCTATAATTCAAACCACCTTATTGTAATGCCTCATCTCACTTGTGTCAAGTGTTCCTTCCCTCTGACCTCATTAGGCGTGCCTTGTCATTAGATACATTGTTACTAAAGAGTTTTAACTTAAAAGCTGCTTTGATTAATGCTTGGTTGGACTGAGGATTTACTGTGTAGGATTAACTAGATTTAAAAATGGCAAAATGCCATAGTAACTTTAATGCCAGACTTTAATGAGAAACAGAAGTAAACTCAAAGGACCCTTATGATTTTTAATATGGACTAAACTCATGAGCTCGTTACCTTAATGTCCTGTCCTATTTGATATGCGAGTACTCCAATAATTCCTAGAGAATAGTAGCCTAGAAAGTGTATTACAAATGTGTAACCTGAAGTATGTATATATTTTTAATGAGTCATAAATTTTGATAATTTTGTAATCAGATTTATTTGGTATTATTGTCAAATAGAGAAAACCTTTTTGCACTGGTTTGGGCCTCTTTAATTAAGAAACAACACAAAAGTAAGACAAAACCAGACTGGTAAACATTTTTCCCAATTAATTATGTACTGACAATGTAGATGAAAAATGCATTTTCACATTTTTATGTAATCTGCTAATCGAATTTCTTTTTACTGTCTTCTTAAGTTCATTAAATGCTCCTGAAAGTTTACAAAGTTGGCGCTTCTAGAGTTTAATAACCTTATTTTTTTACCATTGATCACATATTTTAGTATATGATACTGCCAAGAAAATCCAGACCATTCTCACATCTGACAACATTTGGTCGTCTCCTTAAATCCTACTAGACTTGATAGGATTTAAGCATATACTTAAAAGGTAATGCACTGCTCAATGAGGGCCTTTGTATCTGACATTTTTTCTGTCCATGCTATCTTTGCTGAGATAACCAAAGGGCACTGATTTATTATTAGAGCTAAACAGGAAAAACTTTCTCATTCAAAGAGCTTGTAAACTTTTTTTTTCTGAATTGATCCTGATTTCCCAGTTTTGTTTATTTTTCAGTGAACTTCCAGTAGTAGAAGCATGTAACTAAATTTTTGTTTCTGCACAGTTATATACTGTGAGAATTAAGTACAATGTACTAATAAACAATAACAGCAGTTCTTCACAGAGGTGGTACTGTCTCTGCCAAAGCATGTAGGATGAGATCCAACCAAGTTCTTGGGCTGTAATGCCTGATTTCTCATTGAAATCACAGATGTATTGGACATGACTTAAATAGGATTATGTACTCAAGCAAATTTACACAAGGGTGTAAGGCATATATCCAGCTTCCAGTGAGTAAGGAGTCTGCATACTCATTTGGCTCTGGGCCTTGGGCACTTGCATAACGTTGCTTGTGAAACTTACCCTGCCAAAAATTAAACCTGCATCAACATGGTTACTCATACCAGAAAAATTGTGCCTGTGGACAAGTGATGACAGTCGGGGATCCTGCTTCCTTTTGTAACACACTGAAAACTTCTGTTTTCACTGGTGGTTGAAGCTCTTTAGCCAGCATTACCATTGCAGTCCCTATTGATAATTTCTATATCACTGAGTTGTTTCTGTTGGGTTTTTTTATCACCTCTGGATTCTTTACTGGACTCATTGCTATTATTTGTTTTTCCTTTTATTTTTTTAGGGAGAAGGCCAGCAAAAACGAAGGACAAAAAAAAGAAGAAAAAGAATTTGATGGAA
>WAAG01061313.1:0-15709 GCA_013390105.1 Tichodroma muraria
CCAAAAAAAAACCCTAAAACGCTGTACATTTAAAATTCCTCTGGATTTTTCTATGTATGAAGTTTCATTAATTGCATTCGTAAATACCTACATATATGTAGATTTACAGGTCTGTGTACAGAAATCTGTGGCTATATATCACATGTGATGAAGTGAAAATTCACATGCAGACATAAACCTTGCACTGTTGAGGCATTTGTGTTTATCTGAGTCCATTTCCTGTTACCAACAAAAGTAAAATCTCAGAGCACTTATTTGTCTATTTACCTATGGATTTAGGTCCCCTACTTCTCATAGTCAGACACTGTTTCCCAGATCAGGTAGCTGAGTCACAGAACCAAATAATTCTCAAAGATCAGGAAAGCAATATAAACTCCTGGTAATATCACAAGACAGGTTAAACATACACGATAGATTACAGTGACATACCCAAATACTGGGTTATGCAATAATACTTTTGGTAGCTAGGGAACTTTTAAAAATCCTTCTAGCCAATTAATTCGAAGTCACAGAGACTTACATTTCTAAGTAACTTAACTACTTCTGAAATGTTTCCTAGCCTAACTTGTCAAAATTCATGCCGTAATAAACTTCAGCCAGTTTAAATCGTGAGGTATATTTCTGATGTTTAAACAGCTGACTGTTTCACTGCTACCTTTTCTAATTAAACTGTACATTCTGAAAATAGCATTGTGACAAAACATGCTAATTGCTAATTGTTTGAGTGACCACCCGAGGCTGGCCATATGTTAGGAAACACTGCTCAGCAGTGACTCGTTTGTGTGCTGGATTTGACAGAGGCATTATGGAAATGGAAAAGCCAAGGGTTCACTACTCCTGGAATGGAACTAATTCTGGACTGTTCAATGCATTTAGAAATATGGATTCCATCTGCAAAAGCAGCCTGACTCCATTCCCACTGCAATCAGTGGCTATAGGTCAATGCTTCATGCCTTGGATAAACCTCACTTTGACTATCACAAAGGATTTACTTCCTAATGAGAAGTTCCCCTCTGAGCCCTAGCACAACTTGGATTAGTAACTCCATGGTCACACTGGTGCTCTCACACTTTTATAGGGTTCCAGTCTTTAAACAAGTGCTAGCAGAGGCCCTAACACACTTCTGTTATTCCTTTCTTCTATGCTTAGCCTCTTCACAATTCTATATTGTGCAAGATAAATACAGCAGATGCAATGATTACACCTAAAGTTCCAAATAATACAACTCCAGCAGTGTAAAATAAACCCAAAGGTCATTTAATGCATTTTCTTGGGTTTGTAAAGTAACTGTAGGTGTTTATTATAGTAAAACCCCCAGTATCCCAAGCAGCCTGGTAGCAAGTTACCACTCCCATACCTTACCTTGGAGCATCCTTGTTTTACATTCGATACCTCTGTTTCATAGCAGAGTGCCCAACAAAACCATGCAAGAGGTTCACTAATGTCATCAGAGAGAGCTTATTGTCAGTGAAACAACTTTGCTCCTTTCATGTTCACAGTGTGAACCTGCACACAATGCTTTTGATGTGAGCTGGGCATTCTTGGTGGTTACTGTACTTTGGAATCAGCAGAATAGTGATTGATGTTCAGCTCTATCCAGTTTTGTTCCACCTGCTGAAATGGCCATCCTCTTCTGGGTCTCCCACATACCCTCCCGAGGTATATGACCCAAAGTCCAAGCACTGCAAAAGTTTCAAAATTTACTCTATAAATGGAATTACATGCAAAATAATTAGACCCATAGAAGAATAATTATTTGCAAAAGCAAGCCAAAAGGCATGGCCTTCACCAGCATTATTAAATCTATTCTTAATCAGTGCTAATGTAACACTAAAAATTAGGACAAGATGGAGTAGGGGGAAGAACAGAGTTGGGGGTACAAAGGAAGGAAAGCAGTAGAGAAAAAGGAGAAGGAAAAGTGAAGAGACTGCATGATATACATTAAGAGATTAAAAGGAAAAGCCATCGGTTGTTAGCATTCAACCCTAATATTATATTTTATCAAAGAGAGAACTAAAAGACATTAACTCATGTGTACTTTCTGATTTGTAAGTGTCATGCTAAGGGTTAGAAGATGAACAAGTAAAGGATAAATCTATTTGGAAACTTTTGTTTGAACTTCCTTAGCATGTCTTTGACAGCAAAGCCAGTCCTTATAAACTCTTCCTACAACGACTTTAACAAGACATTTTAAAGATAAATGCTCACAAAATATTAGCACAGCGAAAAACTGGAATTTTTAATCATGAAAATTTTCACTGCAAATTTAATTCTAAAGCTTACAAGCACCTGTCTGACAAAAATTCACTCCTATGCCAGAAGCAAATAGAAATAACTTGAAAACCAAACCCACAGTCATTAGTTCACAGGTTATCCATGTGCTGAAACAGAGATGTATGAAAGCTATGTGAGGCTATGAATACTCTTAGACTATGTACAAATAATAAACACGAGGAAAAGTTAAATTTAAATAATTACTCATTCCAGCAAAATCGGTTCCTACTCTCCATAGCAGGTTTCTGGGAAAGACTTTTGGATTAAGTTCTATGATGATGAGCTTTAATTTCATCTTGCATGTATAGTTTGACTTAGTTGTCAACAATTTTAGCTAGTCTCTTAACACTTAGCATCACAACTTCTCTGCACTTTTGCATTTGTCACCTGAAATAAATGTATCCTTTCCTTTTTAATCTCTCCTGTTCATTGAGGTGTCTCACTTCTTCATTCTCAAAAAGAAAAAATAAGGGGAAAAGATTTTTTGTACTTTCTACCTTGATTTATTTTTTTCAATACACTTCAAGCTTTTGGTTTTGCAGAGGGTTTTGGCAGCCAAACTCCTGAAGCACAGATTAAGAGATCACATCCTAAATTATGATCATTGCTGCAGAATTTAGTGAACTGGCCATCATGATTGCGAATGTTCTCAGCAAGCAGTCTAAGCTTGCTAGACTACTTTTTTCAGATTCAAACCAGTATTCAAATTGTTTATAAAATATTGACTCTTCAGTGTCAGACATTCTCCACACAATATCCAATACCGGTGACTTTCCACCCCAGATTACTTTGTTTCTTCCAGTGAAGGCAAACTATCCCTCTGATTAATCTCATCTCTAAAGACATCTAGACACCCAACCAGTTCACAAATCCACCAGCTCTGCTTTCTAGACCCCTCCTCTCCTGCCTAAGTCAGGATCTGAGCCAGTTTCCTTCTCATGGATGTATCACCACCACGGCAGACTCAACACCCTCCATTTGTAACCAAGCACTGCAAACATGACCATGGCTCTATCAGAAAGTCAGTAACTTGCTCGTCAGCTTTGGCTTAGAACTCTAAACCCTCAGGTTCAAACTCCTTCCCAGACCTGAGATCCACTTTGCTGTACAATTACAATCCGTGTCAATTACTTCCCAGTTAAGGCAACTGTCTTTCCCTCTGGCCTTGAGCTTGTGCAAACTTATTCCCTTTATATTCATGCAAAACACTGTGAAGTCCCTTATCTGAATTCTGCTGGTTTAGGATGGGCCCAGGTAATTTCTCTCAGCGTGCTCTTTGGCTCCTCCTTTCTGCTGTGTCAGACAGGAGCTGTTTGTTTTCCCCCTACCCTGTGATTTCTCTTTCACCATCAGGTCACAGCGTTCTTGTTTGTAAGCCACTTGTCACATTTCCAGAGTGCCAGTGTATGCTTTCTCTAATGGCCCATTATACACAGGTTTTGAAAGCGTTCTCCGCAAACACCCACAAAGCCATGCCAATTACCTTCTTTCTTTAAAGCTCTTCCCAAGGCACCCAAACCCCCTCTTGCTTCAACGTTAAACTACCATGTTCAGAGGTGTTTTCCCTTTCTCTGCCCTTTGCCCACCCCCACAGCTGTTCTGGGTTTGTGCAGTGCTCCGCTGTGCCCTGTGACCACAGCTTCCGTGAGCTGCAGGGAGGCTGGAAAAGGTCATCACCAAAAATAAAATCTGTATGAAAAGTAAGGCAAGGGAGCAAGCCTCTTCCTTACACTATTGGGACACTTGACATAAAGGCAGCAAGGAAAATGCTAACTTATGCTGTCATGTAAACACCAGAAACTCCAAAAATAATAGTAACCCATCAGACCCTACATGATATCCCTCAATGTCCTGAGTATGCTAGTCTTTTCCTGCTTTTCTCTGTGTTCTGTAAATAGCTGGGACTTGAAATTTGAGTGCAGGTTCATCTTTTCCAGCCTTGCAGATGTCTAATCACCACAGCATTACTCCAAGTAATGAAACACAGACATTAATTCAGAGTGTTACTACCTCCCCCAGTCAGTCCGGAGGCACAAAGCAAAACTGCAAAAGTTCGGCAGCGTGTATAATTTACAAGATGTTCTTAAATTAAAAAAAAACATATAAAAGCCTATCTTAATAACAAGTGCAAGATCTGATGTCTGAGAAATATATTCTAGTCTGCTTCAAAATGTTGGCATTTTCAAGACAAGACCATTTAAAGGGCATAACCTAATGAATCATTAGCACCAAAGCCCATATAAATTAAAACTATAATAAGATGCTTTTAGAGTCATCACCCCCCTTATTTTCTGTCCACCCTTGTTATTTCACTTTCAGAGAATATTCAGAAGTACATTTACTTAAATGTCTCTTAAAAATGGCTCACTCTGATAAATTTGATGGACTCCATTTTTCTTCTGTCACAGGAAATAAATTGGACTTCGTGTTTTTAAAAAAGAAAAAATGTGTCAGATCAGATTCCTATTCTCAGTAGAAGGGGAAAGACATTTCTCCCATTATCAGGATCTGCCCTAATTTCAGATTAAGTTTTACATGATACACATGAATTCATATATTTGCTTTCTTTCTACAGGTGTCTACATAAGATAATAGCATATTTGTTCACACACTGATATTTTTGTGGGGTTTTCTGGGAATTAAATAATCCAGAATGGGTTTTCAGGATTATATCAAGATTCTGTAATATTCAGAGTCATTTAGGAAATGATCCAGGGAAGAAAAAGCCAAAGCGAAGCAAAACAAAGAGCCCCACAAATACAAACAATCCTCAAACATTTTAGCTCTGACTGGTCTCAGCTCTGGCCCAGCCTGCCTCTGTGGACACAGAAAAAGCCACAGTTCCAAAATTCTCAGAGAACCACAGGGAGGAAGGTTTGACCACCCTCCCAATGGCAAGATTTGATCTGAGAAGGAAGGGATATCATTTCAGACTCTGAAGCCTTTCCTGAACTTTATGTACGACCCATCCACAGCAACTCACAAAGGATAGAAGCTGCTCTCCAGTTTCATACAGTATAATTTAATAGGATGGAAATGAAAATTACTCTTTTCTGAATAAGCTCACATTGTTAATTTATTATTTTTTGGACTCTCATATTCTTTTCCTCCACCCCCCCAAAAACTGTCTCCTAAAACACAACTATATCACTGTGAAGGATAGAGCCAAAGAGAAGTCTTCTTGGGAAGTTTACTTGTAAAATCTTGCCAGCTCACCTGAAAAAAATTTCTTTATGTGATTCTATGCAATTTAATTATCTTTGATTTAACTGGCCTGTGGTTTTTTTTTTTCCTTTTTATTTTCTTTTGCACACAGACAATTTGTGGGGCATTTTACCTTTGAGACACAGATGTCTGCAAAGGTGGAATAAAGCTCATCCAGGGACAGGATAAACAGAATCAACAAAAAAAAAGCCCTAAATATTTGAGGTCACATATCAAATACAGATATAATTTTAAAATACACTAAATTTCTATAGTGGGTGAATTGACAAGCAACAATCTGAATTCCTCACCCTGCCACCAGTGGTTAAAGATGCCAACCTTTGAGGTTTGGATCCAGCCTATATTAGAGGTGGGCTGAAAAAACTGGGGGATTAAAAAAAATAATAATAAAAGAAAATAAAAAAGGCAATCCAATTTAGGAGTTCTAGTTCTAGGCCATTCAGTTGCTTCCGGAAACCCACCCACGTGGAAAACATGAAAATGAGCACCTATAGTCTGGATGCTGGTACACCCACTTCACCAGACTGCTGTTAGTCACTTCTAGCAAAGTCTCTACAGCACAAGCCAGCATTTGAGCCCAAATATTCCATTCTATTCTGTTTTCATCTTCTTACACGTTACTGACAATCGAAAGGTGAAAGAAGTGCAAGACAGAGAGAAGTACTAATTAAAGGAAAATATTTTCATATTTGTTTAGGTTTGGATGGTTTAAGTGGGATGAGCAGAAGCAAGGACTGACTGTATGGGGAAAGGGGAGGGGACAATAAGATTTGTTTATGAGAGAAGTATCAGTGATTCATTAAACCAAGCAACACTGAATTATGCTAGGTTGGAAACAGCCTCACACTGGCAGAAAGAGCTAGATGGACAGTAGCATATTCAAACATTCTGCTACATTGTGCATTTTACTGTTGTTTTTTTTAAAAAAAAGTGTCAGAATGAACTGGGTGATCTCTATGCTATCATTTTCCACTAAGCAATATTTCACGAATCTGAAATATCCAGGGAATGTGGAATTCCACGCAGTGTAACATTTCTCTCAGGACACAAGCATCCATCTTCTCCTGCTTCCCTGCCAAGGGATGGGTCTCTTAAGCATTAACAAGGCTGCTGTGCCAAGGAGTAGTCCTCAGAATTTGGAGAGGTTGATCAGAACTATTTTAGCCAAAACCGCAAATCATTTCATTTTTCCAAAAAAGGAAGAGAATTTCATAAAACTGATCTGGCAAGCAAGATCATGAGCCTAAGGAGAGCCCAATTAAATTCAACAGCTTCCCTCTGATGTGGCAGCAAAGGGGAAGAAGCACTTAAAGGAAAACTGAATCATAAAATAAAAGATAATCTGTTCACTACACACAATTACAAGGAAGAGTAAATCATTACAAAAAAGGCTTAAATATGTAATCTACTTCATTCATTTTTCTCCCAAGTATAAACAAAATGTCTTTATCCAAAGTTTTGAGGGCTTATAACTAATTAAAAATATTCATAACAAACAAAATTACTTGCTCAGTCCAAATAACTCCCTGCCCACATAAATCAAATCAGCTCAGAATCACAAAAAAATTCCCAGCTTGCCTCATACTCTTCAACCCTTAGCAAAAGCTCAGCAAAAAATAGTTATGCAGCATGTTCTGAAAGTTAAATTTGGGCTATTTTGGACCTCAGGGAGAATAAATTCTGAAATCAAAGAATCTTCATGGAAACCCCCATCACCATTTCCTTTCTATTAAGTGAGAAGCTCGATCATTTATGCATCTCTACCGATGGTATGCACAGTAATGCACAGATACCTAAAAAATAGACTCTGTAAAAGGACCAGCTGAGATAATCTCCAACAACTTTCCCTCAGCTTCGAGAGAGGTGCAACATCCTACAGCCAGATAGGCATGGTAGGCACTGGAGTCAGTGTCTGAACCATTTTAGGGTGTAGGTCACACACACCTGGCAAACACCCGAGCATCAAAGTGGGAAAGGGGCACATGGGACTTAGACAGCTGCTGACTTTTAGCTAGGAGAGACTGAAGAACATCTTTTGGCTTGAGACAGGCACTGGGTCAGGTTCTTTCAGTGTTCTTAGGTTCCAAGGAAATCGGTACAATATTAAATGCCCACCATATGAGAAGAATGTTTTAATGACTTCCCAAAGGCATTTTGTGAGGTCCAGACTAAAACAAGTCTCCAAGCCCACAGCCTGGACCCTCTGATTCTTGGTTGTTTCTTAACAAAACTTCAGTGCTGAGAATCTGCCTGTTTCTTTCTCCCAGTTTACTCTCACCACCGTCTCTCTTGCCTGGGCTGAACCTTCACTATTTTGCTGCCTTCCACTCATTTGTCTCAAACACCCACTAAGGTCACGTGAAATAGGGAGAAAGAGTTGTGTGCCACCTGATTTTGTCACTCGTGCAAACTGATTTGTGCATGACAGCAAATAAAATTGTGTGCAAAGCCCAGATTACAGGTCAGTCTACCTCAGGTTCATCAAATTAACATGGCTACATGCATTTTGTGCTGAGGTGGGGCATAGTTGATTAATACAAACCCCACCTTTCGTTGTCAGAACACGACCTAAGGTTGCCTATCAAAGTCTAGACAATTGAAAATGTATCAGCTTTCATAAACTTCTGGAAATAATCCAATTTTGTTACTAACCTACAGCCATAAAACTGGTATCAGACTGCCAAGATGCCAAACATCAACGTCTAAGAAAGGCGGACATTTCCTAGTGTTTTCAACTCTTTACTCTCATATATTTTAGTGATGAAAAGCATTGTTTCTCTAATCATCATCCAACATCTTGCAATAAACAAAGTGACTTACATTGAGAAAAGCAAAAAAAAAAATTCTGCTTAATACATACTTGTACTTACAGTGTACCAGAGAAGAGTCAAAGCCATAAAATTAGACTTCAAACTTTGCCAAGGACAGAGGGAGCTCACAGCCACTGCTCAAAATGAGAAATATTTAATTATGCAGAAACTAATTAATATTAGAATTACAGCCTTTTCCTTACGTAGGTCTTAATCCACACTTTGTCCACCTCTTACTCTGGAGCTCTTGTTCAAACAAACACGTACACGCTCTCCTTAAAATTTCATATTCCAAGAGGATCTTTATACGGTGACCTTATTCTGATTATTACTCCACGGTTTTACCATCCCATTTGTTCCCGAGCATAAAGCATTTAAAATTCCAGAGTAGCTTCACAAACTTCACACGCGGCTGGCAGCGAACCCCCGGGTTTCCAGAGGTTTTTCCAACACGTGGTGCCGTGGGAGCCAGACATGCACCCCTCCAGAAGTGTGGGTGGAGACAGCCCCTCTGAAATTCAGTGTCAGGGGCACACTCTGCAGCCTGTGCCCAGAGAAACGGACCCCGAGGGGAAGCACAAAGCACAGAACCCTCTCGTGTTGCTCAAAGGCGTGTGGACAGCAGCAGGGCAGGGACCTTGCAGATATCTACACGGCTCCTAAAAGTGGTGGAGGTGGAGGTTCAGCAGGAAGACAGCTGCCCATCTCGGGTCATTACCTCAATGTGCATAGCCCCAGTTTTGTTTTATTTTTTATAAATCATGCCTGAAGTTGATACGTAAATTAATATCTAAGCGCCTTAGTTAGCAGAGTCAATTTCAAAGAGAAAAATTGTTATGGATGCAGCAGATCTCCTCTAATTTTTCTGGGAACATCAATTCAAGGCTGGAGACAATGAAACAGCCAGAGCTCTATACACCAGTTTCTGTGTGTCTATAATTTAAAGGTACCCAATGCACTGTATTTTAAACTTCTATTTTCAGTTGTTTCTAGCTTTGCCAGACTCCCAGAATCTGCACTGAAATTTTCTACAGCAAAAGTCTGCCTCAGGCTTCCCTTCCTCCCCTTTTGTTTTCTGAGTTTCAGTTAAAACTGCTTAGCTATTTCTGAGAACAAAGAACTAGGAGAAAAACATGTTGTTTTGTCCATTGTTTAAAAAAAAAAAAAAAATCCTGACTGCAAATCTCTACTGTCTCCTTCTTTTGAGTGGGATGTAAAAGGTCACATAAAAAAATCACCCTCACACTACGGATATGAGCTCTTACATCCCTGTGAAAAGCTGCCCAAATTTGGCAAAGTTAAGAGCCTCCCAGGGATTCTGGTTCATATGCATCAGGAGAGACTTCAGAGATTAACTTTTATATTTTCCCAAGATTCAGCTGCCACTTAAATGCTCTAATCCTTTCCCTGTTCTTCTTCCACCTGTCTGCCTGGGCTGCCCTGTGGCCATGCCCATGGCCTGAGAGAAAACTCCCAGTGTTTCTCACCCATCCCCACCTGGGCACCCCACAAGCTCTTAGGGAAGAGGCTTCAAAGCTCTGCTGTGCCCCTTAGCTCAGCCTTTCAGGGGGAGAAAATTAAATAAAAGGGAGAGAAGAGCTGCGGGACATGAAAGGGAAATAGCAGAGCACCCAGAGACAGCTAGGTGAGCTGAGGCAGACAGCAGTCAAAAAGGAGCAGAAAAGTCCTACGTAAGAGAAAAAGTAGGGAAGACAATGTCACAGCCAAAGTTTAGGAGTCCTGCATTGTTTTCAACAAGTGGGACTATCAGGAAAGGGGGCACCGCACTGCTGGCTGTGCCTCTGCCACTGGCATCAATGCTGTTCTGAAGTCTGAAGACTCAAAATTGCTTTAAACAATCTTAAACTCCACAGGATTCACTATTTTAGACTTTTTTATTTTATCCCCCCCCCCCTTTTTTTTTTTTTTTTTTTTCCCCAATGGAGGAGCTAATTTAAAAATATTTGTGATGAAAAGTCAAGTATACTGGTATTCCACACAGGAAATACCCGTATTATTGTATTAACATACAACCTCCATTTACTTCCCTTATGAACACAAATCATTGCACTGCTTTTAGCTTTTAATAATACAATCACCTGTTTAATTCACTGCATGAGAGAAACTACCTTGAGAAAAAACTTTATGGTGGAAAAGCCTGGCATCTATAGGATCTATGTCTTATATTTTACAAGAGATGTAAATCGATTAACACGAAGTATCACAACAGAAAAACAAGGATAGTTTTCTGGTCAAAGTATCCAGTTTTTATCACTGAAAAATAAATAGGATTCTATCTCTTTTATTCCTTTGTACAGTTACTAACTGTGTGCTCTTTGTTTGTGAATTCCTGATGCAAGGCACCTGGGGTCAGGTTGGCAAAGGTGCCAAATACTCCCACCTGAAATGAATAGGAACAGTGCTCTCAGCATATAAAGAAGCATGAGATACCAAAAGTTAAAAAAAAAAAAAAAAAAATAAAGAAGGAGTTGTGAAATGTTAGCTGCCTGAAGTGGATAGGCCCAGTTGAAAGCTGCAGTGTCAGTGGTTTAGCTTTCTCTTCCTGAGATGGGATGGATCCCTCTCTCTCACGAGGATTTTGAAGTACTGAATTGATCATTCTTTGTGAATGGCTTGCATACCTAGGTAAGCACACCACAGGGCGGAAAGAAACAACACATGGGATTGGATTATTTCTGGGGTTTGAAGGTGTTAGCTTATATAAGGCCTGAAATTGAAGAAATGGGACATTTCATAACTGAATGAGCCCTTGTTCCATGGCTGGATTAAAGGTGTGTGTTCTTACTTCAGGGCTATGCTACAGCATGCTTTTACCAGATAAAAGGTATCTTTTTAGAGGGATGCATCGGTCTTGGGTTTTTATACAACAATTATTCTTAACTGTTACCTTAAGATTTTCTAATTCTCATCTCTTCATTCTGCTACTCCTTGTATTCTCTCACCAGAGTTTTGTTGAATCCTCATTGAGTGTCTGAGTCCATGGGAGAAATCATGCATGGTGATGATCAGGACACTTTTCAAAGCAGTGGTTGTAGAGTTCCCCCTGCAATAAAATGAAAATTGGGCATAGCTGTTTCTCTGCTAGGGTATCAGGTACCCACGAAACTGGTAGTTTTCATAAATTCATCAATAAATACAGATAATTATTGGCAAATAGCCTAGAGCCATCTCAGTTGCTGGGGCTCTGATTTTCTCACATGCTAGGTAGGGTCAAGCTTATATAAATACATAATGACAGATCCCCTGGGAAAAGCTTGGGAGCTCCAGGCTGCACTGGTGGCTACTCAGTAGGTGGCATTATATCCCTAAAGATGGTGTCAAGATCGACCCCTTGCAGGATATTTTCTAAAAAAACAGATCTTTCACACACAATCCTTATCTCTGGCCCTCATTTGTACTTACAGTTAATTTCTTTTCTGCAGAGGGCACAAATTGAACCACGAGTTCCAGTGCTCCCACCAAGCCCTCAAAGGACTCTGCACTCAACCTCCCAGACTGCAACACCTTGGGCACCAAGGAATTCCTCAAATCCCAATCCCCTTTCTGCCTTATCAGAGGCCTACATTTTGGTAACTACGTTCCAGCTGGTGGCTTGTGTGTGCCAACCCTTAATCACTCATAAAACTCTCAGTCAGGGTATTAGTAGCTAAATTTCCTCAGCTGAGGAGTCTGTGACACTTGCAGGTACCAGTCTTGATCCTACACAGACGAGCCTGAAATTACTGAAGGACGGGGACCACGTTGCCTGCTTAGCTCACAGCTGAGGGCTCCACTTGCTGGAAGGGTTCAGAAAGAATTGGAGAGATGCAAACAAAAGGCAGAAGTCTGTAATGTTTCTTGAGAAGGAGGCTTTGAAGGCAAGATTTAGTTGGAGAGAATATGGACACTTAAGGAGTATACTCATTCCTGCAGCATTTAAAAGAAATGCAAGTTAGAAATGGTCTGTAACAGGAAGCCAAACCTTGGAAAAAAGGGAAAAACTACACCCAGACCCCACAGAGGCTCATAGAGCTTTTTAACTCTACTTTTTGTGTGTATTCCCGTTGACCTCCAAGGCATAGGTTTCATCGCAAGTGGATGGACAGACCCATTATTTCTTAACTGACCTTTGAAAATAGGATTATTTCTTAAACCTCTGAAGTACTTTGGCAAACTTTGTCCTGAGTTGTTTCTGTAGAGACAATAAGCCACAGTGCATTTTAAGTTTCCTGCCTTTTTCTGCTTGCACACGGTGTCTCCTGTTTGGGACTTGACAGGGAGGCTCGGAACATAAGCGATCACTTTTTATTTATGGATGTCCTTTTGTTTTGTTTTTCAAAGAGTGTGTACAGAGAATGCACAGCATGACAAAGGATATAATAATTGTGAAAGAGAAACTTGATGCCAGTCCCTCGACCAGCCAGGCTCTGTAGGTGAGGCCCTCGTACCATCACAGTGATTACTTTGTTGAGATTGAAACTGTAGTTTGTGGAATTTAGCCTTAGAAAGAACAAGCTGCCTGTATTTTGATATCCTCCAAGGGAGAGAAGGGGGGAGTGGCAGGAGATGGCAGTATGCCCAAAAAAGCCATTTAGAAAACTGGCAAGGCTTTAATTTTTTTCCTATGAAGATCTTGCCAGTTGCTACGTTAGTCTTTGAACAGCGTTCTCACCGACACTGTTGCTTCTCCTACTTCAGAGTCAGTTTATTCAGTTGGTTATGAATGACTTTCAGCTGCTCTGTAAATTGTTATTGTCCAGGCTCCACTGCAACCAGAGGTCACTTGCAGTTTCCATTATAAACCCAGGTTTCCAGGTGTTTATTATAACTTGGCAGTTTTCAAATCTGGGTTAAAAATTGGTACCTTTTTTTTTTTTTTTAAGGCCAGATGGGCTTTTTTATCCCTTCTCTTCTTCTTTTCCCCACCTAAATTTTAACCTTTTAAGAGCTGATTAAGATCTCTGTCAGGTGCAATGTTAAAAAATTATTATTGGCAAAGAAATTAATTCCTCTAGCACCACTAGTATCTTGGGAGTGATCTTTGTGAAATACTCTTTGTCAGCCACATTTTGATATTTTTATATTTTTTTTACGTTCTGTTTATGAGAGTGCCTTAATTTTGTGCAATTCCTACATGGCTCTGATCCAACATGTAGCTCAATCCATTGCCCAAAGTCTCTGGGATTTCAGTGGGACTTCATGGAGTTTTTCCCTTGATCCAAGCTTTAAAAAGGGTCATAATTTATTTGCCAAATATAAGGGGGTTGTGCTAAAATTATTGTTCAATGTTAAAGAGCAAAGACAAAAGATTTCAGTGCAAAACTGTGTACACATGCACTAAGTTCTGATAACAAGATCCAAGATTATTACCAATTTTAAAATGGAAAATAAACCAAGGCAACAAAAGTAGTATTTCTCGTCTCTATTAGAACATTCTTGATTGATCTTTGGACACTGAATACCTGACTTTCCATCTTCTGTGTTAGAAAAATGCTTGAAATTGCTAATAGAAGGTTAATAAAAAAGTTGCAACACTTACTTTCATCTTTCTTAGATTAAATTTAGGAGATTTATTTAAATTTTACTCTGAATTCTTGTTGCCAGAAAAAACATCATTGAAATACTTCCAGCACGCCTTGGTTTCAAAATGTGCTGGTTGAACGGGCTATCTTTTCTTTCTTTTTATTTTTTTTTTTATTGTTTTTTAATTTTAATTCTTCAACCTCTAAACGATCTTGCTCTACTTCTGACAACGCTCTTCGGTGACTCCTGTGCTGCAGTCCCGAGTCTGATACAAGATACATGGCTCTATTTATCACTCCTCAGTGCTCTCTATAATCTGTTACAAGCACAAGAGCTAGTTTTACATGGGCGCTCTTTTTCATAAAACAGAAAAAAAAAAAAAAAAAAGCTTGCTCTCACAACTGCCTATGTCTGCGAGTAGTTGCTCTCCCAAGCCCCTGCTTGGCAGAGTAAGGGTGAGAGGTGTGTGAAATCCATTGGCTCGGTAGCCAGCGCGAGGAAATGCCACTGCTGTATTGATTTAATGCTGCTGCCTCGCAACCCTTGCTCGAGTGAGTAATTCTCATTTGGAAAACCAGTCCTGCTGACCTCACTGGGATGGCTTACCTCAGGACAAGTAGGATTGGACCCCAAAATCAATACAGCCGCTACAACGGCGTTTTCACAACTCAGAGTCCCGGTGATGTCACTCGGTCGTCAGGCGCTGGGGCTGAGCTGTCACCCTGGCTTCTGCAAGCAGGCCCACTTGAAGTTGAAGGATTAGGCACGTCATCAGCTCCGAAGGGTCTGCACTTCTTCCTTTTCCTTTTTTCAAACTGACAACAGCCTTCCCTGGGCGCAGCGCCCCTATCCTGCCTGTCTCCCTTACCCCGGGTAACAGTGAAAGCAAACCATTTGGCAGCAGAATCTTTCCCCGAGTCCTCCCGCCAAGAAGTGATTTGTCGTGGGTGGCTGGCAGGAGGGCAGGGTCCCTGCAAAAGGGCCCTGAGTGCTGCACTGAGCAAAGCAGTGCGAGTGCTGAAAATGAGCCTCATTGCTCAGTGAGCAACGAGTGTCATGGAAAGCCCGTGTGCTACGCTGGGACCCTGAGCTCCAGGCAGGAGAGGGAGAGGCAAGGGACCCGCCAACTGCAGGGGATGGGAGGTGTTATCAAATTCAGGATGCACGCTCTCCCAAACTTTTTTGTTTGTCTGATGGCCTTGGGCCTTTTCTACTGTAGCTTTCAAATCTCTGGCAAACAGCTCGCTGCAGCTCTACATTTCAATCCTTTGGGGGTTAAATAAAATGAAGGTAGCTGTGAACTCTGTTCTCCTTCAAACTAATGGACTGTTTTTTCCCTTCCTTTTTCTGCCTCTCTCCCCCTCCCTCCACCCCACCCCTCCCAAATAGCCCCCTTTGTCCACTTTTATGAATTGAAACATGCACACACACTTGCACACGCAGGGAATCCTGCCCATTAATTAAAGGACTTGTCAGCCCCAATCCTGGATTCTTACAGTGCAGGAAATGTCTCCCCTTTTAAGTGCAAAACCATAACATTACCATTTCCCCAAGTGCTCTCTGTTTTAGGCTGCTTTCCTAATTAGAGGGATGATAACAGCCCTGCTGATTGGCATTATAAAAGCACTAGTTTGGCTTCATCTGTCCCAGGTGTGCTGTGTAATTTTTTTCTTCTCACCGTTTCAGAGCAGTACCTCTCTCCTTCATTGTTCCTTAAAGTTTTCATCTGAGGAATTAATACAGATAAAAAGACATTAGAAAAGAACCTCCACTGCCAAAGCTCATCAGTGGAACCTTTTATCAAAAGTACAAACTATACAAGTTAGTTTTTATTTTTTTCACCCTTTTGTTTCTGAGGGTTAAAAAAAAAAAAAAAA
>WAAG01061313.1:23082-36384 GCA_013390105.1 Tichodroma muraria
TTTTTTTGCGTCTGTGTGTTGCCCTGAATTGCTGGAGCTCTGAGTGCTTCTAAGATGAAGCTACAAAGTGGGAAAGCACCAGAAAAGTATTCTTTTTATCTTCTCCCAGACCCCTAACTCTCTTGTTCACTGCATCTTGTCTGTCAGTTTGCTTTTAAAGATTGATGCACCCAACACTTAATTTGCTCCAAACTGATTTTTCAAATTTTTGTGCTTCCTAAATAGAGGCAAGTTTGCCCTTTTGTGCTGTTTGTGCTACTGTCTTTGGTAGTAGAACTGCGTGCATGCTTCTGAAAAAGGGGGGAAGAGTGGTTTTCAAAAGTTTGTAAGAGATCCAGTGCATAATATCCAACTATTCCTCCCAAGGACTGCCTGTACCACAAACAGGAACTGAGTTCTGAGTGTCTCATGCCACGCTCAGCACCATCAGGGACTAATCCCACTTACAGATGCTTCTAAATTACTAACACAATATAGTTCATTACATCAAATCTTCATTCCCTTTGATTTTTGAGAAGGGTGATGATTTTGAGTGAGATGGATTTTTGCTTCTCTGCCTTCCCCGGGAGCCTAATTTAGCTTTTTCCAGCAACCATTCCTCTTTATCATGAAATCACAGTTACAAATCAGTTGACAGTGTTTCATCACACGATAATAACAATAAACAGGGAGGGGAGTCAGTTGCATCGAACTTACCTGGGGAGATTGAGGGAAATCTGAAAACCTGCAAGTCAGATTTTTAAGTTCTCCCTTCAAAAATCCTAAAGGTGGTGAATGGTGATGGAGAAGTCTTATTCCTGCCACAGCTCTGCAGTTTATGTGCAGTATCCTGGGGACTGGGGGTAGAGGAAGGGAGGGAGCGGAGGGAAGGATAGAGGAAGCCCTTGAAAGCATATTGGGGTGAAATAAAAAGGGTTTGTTTGACAGTGACAGACTAGACACTGAAATTTCTCAGTTCTGAGAACAGATCTGCTCTGTGATGCAGAGCATGGGTAGAACTCTGCAGAACTGAAGGGAGAGCTGGGTTTGATTTTTCTTTTTTTTTTACAGCCTGGGTGTAGCACTTAGGGAATTGTATGATGTTTTGAAAGTGCTCCACAAGCTCTGCTTTGCTGGGGGAGGGGGAGAGGCAGGCAGCCAGGCAGCAGGGCTGTGCACTGCCACCTGATATTTCACCAAAGAGCAGTTTGGATGGGTTTGTGGGTGCTGTCAGCCTCTGAAAAGGCCCTTCCCATGTCCTAGGAAATAAATGAGTGCTTAAACTGCAGCCTGTGAAAAGCTGGCTGACAGTAAGCTGCAAGGTATTCTTATTGCCAAATTAAGGGAGAGCTAAAAATACACAAGCATGTATCTGAAAAGTGCAACTGCATTGGAGATCTTATGGGAATGTTAAAGGGGAGAAAGATGGTCTGTGAGGTGATCTGCATTAGGGTGGCTCATGCAATACAGTATAAAAAAAAAAGTAATAAAATGTTCTCTTGTCAAAACTAAGGGATTTAAACAGGGCATGTGAAGAAAAGGACATTTAGAAATTCGGAGATATGTCTAACACTTCTTGACTTTGTTTAGAACCCTTCTACGCTTCCAAAAAAGCATAACTTCTTGTTTTTGCAATGAAGCAGTAGTTTGGGGAATTTTAAATAATAAAATAGAACCAGCTTCACTGCATTTAAAGTGAGAATAGATCAGATCTATCAGAGGAGAAAAGCATTCCTTCCCTCCAAAAGCTGCTGCAGATAGAATCCCTAATCTGAGGATGCTGCCAGTGGGGTGTCAGCACCACCTAATCTCTCTGCCTCAGGAAAATAGACATGCAGGGCTGCAAATACTCCTTCCGTGGGGTGTTTGCCCCTTTGCAGTTGTCCCTACAAGAAGGTTTAGGGATAACCAGTGAGAGTGACAGGGCTCTGCCTTCTTTCCTCATGTAGTGTCTCAAACGCTGCGCAGGCTGTGTGCGAGCTGCAGTTTTATTTGTAATACAATAACCTCATGTTTGCAGCATATACCTCGGGAATTACCAGGCTTGATTACTGCAATCTGCTCAGACATTCACTTGTTTGGCTGTGTTTCTGTGGCATCTTGCTCCCTTCAGACGGCTCAGGACAGTCGATCAGCCTGGATCAGAGACTGTCAGCCTCCACTCTCTAACCCGCTTCCTTATCAGGCGACGAAATTTTTACATTAAGATTTTTTTTGTTAAAGCCTTTAACTGTGTTAGCTCCTAGTTTGTTCTGGTTTCCCTCGAGCTAAAGATTAAAGTCCTAGAACAGCCCTTCATGCTTCTAAACTTTTTTTTTTTTTAACCGAGTTACAGAAAGTTTATACAAATTGTGGCTGATTTTATGCATTTGTCCTCTACATGACCAAAGAGAGGGTCTCTGGATAAGCCTGTTGTTGGCACCTAGTGGATATTTACACTCTACTGTGATAAGCAACATTACAAATTAAGGCTTTTCGACCAAGTGATGTTATTAGAGTTTCAGCAGGACTTCTTTTACAGTCTGGTATAGGTTCCTTACCAAAAATCTCTGATATTTTCACTGCTTTGAGTCATTTATTTGTAGTCATGTTATTTTGCTATTTCATGGATGTACTCTGGATTCAGGGGAGTCAGCTGAAAATGCTGTAAAGGCTCAGCCTTTGTCTCATGGTGCTTTCTCAAGAGGAAGTGTGCGTGTTCATTCCCGGGTCTGCCATAGACTGTGGAGCCCAGCGCAGGTCACTGGATCTCATCCTTCCCCTTGGGAATGGCAGACAGATCTTAGGAGTCTCTATGTGGTGAGGAGCTATGAGCATCAACTGGGGAGTGATGGAAGGGGCAGCACTGACAATTTTTATACTGGTTGAGAGAAAAATACAGACCTTACGCTTCTGTCATGAGATTTAGATGTTGCGCAGCAGCATCTTTTGAGGTGTGTGCTTGCAGAACTGCCTGCACATCACTGAACTGCTCCTCCACCAGATAAATGTGTCACCCCAAGGTGTGTGATAGGCTGCATTGCAAAGAGAGGAGCAAGGCTGCTGCGCTCATATGTCACAATCAGAATTACAATTTCTAATTCTAAGTGATCAGCTCTGCAGGTGGGACTTAGAAGTTCAGCTTGGGAATGCTGGAAAGTCAGTTAACTGGCCATGCAGTCGTTGCATTCCACATAAATTCCATGTGTTCTACACACACCTGTGTGGAGATCCCTGGGACGCCTCAGCCTCTTGTCTTTGCAGCCCTAGTATCCATAAAGGCACGCTCTAGCATTGCTTCCAAGGTTACGCTGGTTATCGTGTTTTTCTTACGAGGGATTTCACAAAAGCGAACACGAACCAAAGCAAGCCAACCCCAACTCGTCCGTGTTCTACCTCCCTGAGCCTGCCTGGCTGTGGTGGTGTGGTACAGCACCAGCCAAGATCTGCTGATAGAAGCTGGCACTGCCAGGCTTTCTCAACTCCAGGTAGCAGAGCATTCATGATGAGGGGCTCTTGAATTTTCTCTTCTTTGCTATAAGACTCTATTTGACCTTTCCCAGTCTCTGGATAATAATAGAGTTCCAAACCCCAAATGTTGGAGCAGGACTTGCTTGTTGGCAGCAGCATTCATTCCCCAGCCTTTCAGCACATATTCAGATGTACTCTAGTGAGTAACATCTTTTTGAAGTTAGCTTTAAAACTGTAAGGTAACCTCCTACTGAGCAGCGTGTCGGTTCTTCCCTTCTCTCCTGTGCCTGTCTCATGCCCACTAAAATATCCACAGGGCTGATATTTTGCTTATCCTAAGAGGTAACTGTGAGAGAGTTAGTCTGAGTGCACTGGGATGGCAGTTCATGCAGCTAACCAGAGAGACCAGCCTGAGTGCTTTGGGGCAGTGACCTCTCCCCATTTACTGTAAAGCCCAGGGCAGTTGATTTTTGAGTGGAAGCCTGGAAGCTGGCTGTGCTGCTCTGAGTAACATTGCTCAACTTTTCCTTGGTTTTGTCCATTAAACAGCATTTCAGGTGTTTGAATGGTTTTTTAAATGCTCTCAGCTATTACATCAAAAGGTGTATATATATTAATGCACACTACTGTACTTCTTGTCCTGAAGTAGCTGTTGGCTAAAGCTGGGATTGGAGAGCAGGGCAGTATTTATTTTATATTTTTCTTGACAAACTAGAACCTCTCTGACCTTGTGCAGATTATTTCAAGTCAGATCTTTCAGAAGGTCCTTACACTGCAGGTTATGACTGACATTGCTGGTACTGAAGTCTTTGGAAAGCTCATTGCTTCGTTAATATGTCTAAAAAGAACTAAAATATTAAATAACAAAACATCCTCTTGCCAGCATCAAAATTTCTATGTCAAATCTCTCAGAAACTCTTGCTCCATGCCTTTAAAAACTCCAGTCTTTTCTTCCTTAAAAGCTAAAGTGCTTTTATGTTTTGTAAAGATAGTGCAAATAAGTTCAAATACGTGGATTTAACTGTGTTTGCCATATAGTTATCCTGTTTATTTAAATTTTGGGTTTCTAAGTATGGGAGATGTGCTGTTTATTTAAATTTTGTGTTGCTAAATATTGGATACTGTGGCTGAAATTTGATGACTTTTCAACTGGACTGTTTTAATATTTCACGCTATTTTTTTAATCTTATTTCTTTTCAGCAAAGAGACCAGGTAAATGAGGTGTTAAGAGAAGCTGTGAAACTTAGAGCAGTGGAAGTTTCTGCCTTCAAATTTATCTTAGCCTTGTTTTCAGCTTGCTGTGGACTGACTAGGTTATTTTATCCTACCTACACCATTGACTTTTAAATGAACCGGGTTTGGGGGGAGCAGCAAGGCGGAGGAAGAAAAGGGCAAGAGTTTTTGTACTTGAGAGAATATCTGTTTTCAGTCCTCTCTTGTCTTACTCTGTTTCAGGTATACAAATGCTCTCAGTCCAGCCAGACACCAAGCCGAAAGGTTGTGCTGGCTGCAACCGTAAGATTAAAGACCGATATCTTCTAAAGGCCCTGGACAAATATTGGCATGAAGACTGCCTGAAATGTGCCTGCTGTGACTGTCGCCTGGGGGAGGTGGGCTCTACCTTGTACACCAAAGCCAACCTTATCCTTTGTCGCAGAGACTATCTGAGGTAGGTCACGGCCTCCTTCCGCTCGCTGACAAACCTGGGAAATCTGTTCAGCCCTTCCCACAGAGCTGCTCTCCCACAGGCAGGGCTGCAAGGCCGAGTGTTTGTGGAGATGAGGAGACAAATACTGAAATATGGAGATTAAATTAAAATCTGAGTCAAAAAGCGCACACACCCAGGTCGTGGAGGTGGTTGCCAGATTTCTGATGCTGATACTGGTGTAGAGGAAGAGTAATTCCCCCCTGCTTCCCACAGCACCATGCTTCTGGGGAACTGACGGGCTCCTGCTCCCCCTCCTCCTCCTCCTGGCAGCGCAGTGGTGGCCAGGTGGCCCTGCCTGAAACCACAAATGTGGTTTTCACCCAGCTTCAAGGCAGGGTTGGAGCCCTGCAGGTGAGGAACGTTTCACCCATCTTCACTTTTGTCCTCTTAGTCTGCCAAGGGATTTCCTCTGTGGCACTCGGGTTTTGTGAACGCTGGCACTCTGCTGTTGGAAGCTGGACCAGGATAACCAACTGACTTCCCCGCTTTTAATAACCATGAGTCTGAGCTCCAATCTGCTCTGCTCCTGGTTTCAGTTCATGGCCCAGGTGGGATGCTGGCTAACCTGTGGCCACTTTTTAGGGGCAGCAGATTGGCACCTGCTTTTGCTTGTGGACCCACATTCTCAAAAGTATTTGAGGAATAACTCGTAGCAAAGTACTGATGAGCACCACCATAATAGTTTGTCTGCACATGGTGTGTCAATAGGGCTGCCTTGCAAGATATAAATTTAACTGGGAAGTTTAGTCTCCCTGGGCTCTCAATAGTAAATAAAGAGAAAAGGCACCTCTGGGGTGATTCCGAGCACCTATTTCCCATAGTAACACCTTTCCTCCATTCCCTGTGGAGGGGGTCTAATGAGACTAGCTGCTCCAGGGTAAGGTGAACTTCTGGGAATATTTCCCCTGCCCCTTTAGTGAAGCCTTTTCTTTTTAAAGGGACATCGAAGTTGCTAATACATTGGGGGAAAATTAAAATTCTTTTTGAATGTGTTAACTTCCAAGTTCTGCTTAAGTACAGGTACCAAATAGGAGGTTCCAACACACTGATCAGTTCCCAAGTTATAGACCATGAGTAGGTTGGAACAGAAATCAAGACTAAAGCACTGACAACTATTAGTACTCTGGGTGTCCATGTAAGCACCTCTAGAAAAAAAGAACAAAAACCTTCACAAATGCGCCATGCATTTGTTGAGCTGAGGCTGAAAGGCAGATTAGGTTCTTCAGATGGGCTTAGACTACTTAATGGTAAAAGTATTCTGCTACCTATTAAAGCTCTGAACTGAACCCGAGATAGAGTGCTGGGAATTTAGCATAGAAGCTGCATCTTAAACCTGTTGTGTTAAAGCTAACAAAATAGTAAGTAACAAAACCTCGCTTTTAAAAACTGTTGGAACAGAAGGGAATTGTTGTGCATGAACTTAGGTCACTTCTGGTCTTTAGGTGAGCGTGTGTAAAGAGGGTTTGAAAAAGGTTACGGTGTGGGGAAGTAACATCCCAATTTTTAAAACCCATTTTAATAATCTTTATACAAGACATGCCTGCAGGAGCGAGAGAACTGCTATGGCTGTTTCATCTGAGTTCCAAATTTACTGGAGACTTTGAGCTTACTGAATCTCCCAAGTGCTAGTGCAGCAGATCTAACGTTTTGAAATCAAATATTTAAAATCAAAACCAGAAATGATGTGGTAGTAAAGATATGAGCAAAGCATTTCCCCAGCTCAGACGCATTCACGCGCGCTCTTGCTCTCTGGTCTTTGAGGGTTTAACAGGAGTAAATATTTTGCTAACAGATTGTTAAAACTCTTACCAAGTGATTCAGAGAAAGATTTTTTCATTTTTTTTCT
The DNA here is from genome assembly GCA_013390105.1 of Tichodroma muraria. Taxonomy (NCBI): domain Eukaryota; kingdom Metazoa; phylum Chordata; class Aves; order Passeriformes; family Sittidae; genus Tichodroma; species Tichodroma muraria. The sequence continues at coordinate 30,066 of WAAG01061313.1, forward strand.
TTTTTTGGTCTGTCATGACGACATTCAGACTGATTTTTCGGTTATTTCTTCATACATAACACCTTTTACTTTTGCACATGAAACCAGCGTACATGAGAAATGCTATAATTGGCTTTAAGACGTTTCTGATTTTTTTCTCTGGATTTATTGAGTCTTAATGAAGCTATTTCGTTATGATTTTTTCTTTTTTTTGAATGATACTTGTGAGTGCATAGATTTAAACTTGGTATTTACACTAAACTTCAAACTGATGCACTTAAGGTAATTGCAGATAGTCATTTGCCTCATTGCATCTTATCTACTTAGTTATGCAGTGAACCTATAAAAGTGGATTTTTTAGTGCTAATGTACAAACTAGTTAAATTTTCTCTAGCTTTGTAGTCAAATAAGCTTTCATATTTAGCAACCCACTTGATATGAGTTTAAGGAACAAATTGCATTGTACTAATGATCACATTAGAGTTCGATTATGGTTTCCAACCATCTCCTTCGGTTTTCTTCTTTTTAGCCATAAAGGGAGTCTTTGCTGCATATAAAACTGTTCTGGCTTCCTATTAATTTATGTGGTGCCCTCTAGAGGATATGTGGCTTGAACGATACTATAAAGAGTAAAATTGCTTATTAACTTGTCTCTCAGTGTTCATTATGCCTTTCAATAAGACAGGCATTCTACAGATGCTACAAGCAATCATGCAGCCACTTTGGGTACTTTAGCATTCATGTTTAAGTTCATAGATGGGGTGATTGTGTCTTTGCCTGTTTGCAAAAATACTTCCAGTATCTTTCATTTAGAGATGCCTGCCAAAAAGACTACAACCCCTCCCTCAGCCCTGATGCATGCTCTCGTGCTGCAGTCGAGCCCTGAGGTCCCCACTTTGAGCTTCTTATAAACACTCTATCTTCAGAACTTCAAAACTTGCTTTGCTTTAGCTGTCTCCTTTGGTAAAATTAGTTAATTATACTACATTTAAACCTTTTTCTCCAGATTGGGAGGGATTGAGGGAACGGAAGGGATCTTTAATGAAGTAATGAGCGTGAAAGATGCTGCGGGTGTGAGAGGCTTTGCCCTGGGATCTGACTCGCGCAAGGCGCTGCAGCGGTTTCCGAGGTGGCGTGCGGCACCGGGGTGTCCGGGCGGCTGCGGCAGGAGCCAGCTCCGCTGGGTTAACGAGGAGGGGAACTGACTGGAGCAGAGAAAGGGCTCAGCGTCAGAAATAACACACTCCACGAAAATGATATGCAGAATATAATTCCCCTGCAGGCTTCTGTCTTCTGCTTATACACTCCTGGGTTAGGAAGTGAAGACTTAATTTAAGGAACTGAGGTTTACGCCAATATTTCAAGTGAAATATGCAAGAACTTTTTTTTTCTCCCCTTCTTTTCCTCCTGAGCTGTATGGTGACATCTTAATGCATCAGCCTATCCTGCTCTGTCCTCTCTTCTGACTGGCAGCGTGTCCATTTACAAGCACAATATTCCCTTTGAAATCCGTCATTACTGCCATTAATGACCAGTCATTATGTTAACAGCCCTTGGGCTGTTAACATGTCAAACTGGTTGTTAACTGGAATGTTATTACTTATTTAAACCGCAGGTATGAGTTGTGTGAAATGTGCTTTGGTTGTATGTTCTGAGCTGCTTCTGCTCAAAACAATAGGGAGCAAAACAGCAGAGCGTTTGCCTTTGGGGTGCCAAGGGATTTGCTTTCTGTTCCATTCAGTTCATTTGATTTCTGTATGTTTGTGAGGTTCTCCTACCCCTGGGCAGCCTCCTAATTTCAGGTGCAACTGCATGCAATCCCTTCTCTTAGCCATGCCTGCAAATGGGCAGCCGTGGATGTTTCCAGATGCACAGTAACGCCTGCTGCACATTTGAGATTAATATCTGGCCCCTGGAAGTGTAAAATAAAAGACCGACAATTACGTGTAACTCAGTTGTATTAAATAATGAGCTTCCTCGGATGCAGCAGAAATATGAAAGTACAGCTGTGCTAAGCTAGTTGCAATGTAGGTCAATCACCCTTTTCACTTAGGTTTTTAACTACGCAAACCCCGCTGAGCGACCAATGACTACAAAGTGCTGTTTCATTCCTATTTAATTTTGGCAGCATTTTACTGAAGAGCAGGCATTCATGTAGCTAAATTATCTTTGCTGTTTCTGGTTTTAACTCCAGCTCCATGACACTAAATGTTGGAGTGCATATCTCTTAGTAAACACAAAGAATATGGTTTCTGATACATTTTTTTTTTCCAAATCCATCTCTTAACATGGAAATTGAATTAGAACTTTTATTACTTTTTGCATAATTTCTCTAGCTAGGCAAGCATAAGAGATCATAAGATCATAAGAGAAGGATTAACAAAACTAATATATTGGGGTGGAATTTTTGCCCTTAAAAACATTTAGAACCTTATTGAGACTAGGGAGGGGGATGACAGAAAGTCTATCCTCTCCCCCCACTCTTCCCCCTCCACCTCGATACTGATACTATTTGTAAATATACTGCAGACTTTAAAAGTACCACTGAAGAGCTGTGAAAATGAATAGATCACCATTCTTGAGGAAAAGGACAGAACACATTGGGGTTTTTTCCCATTCCCTACTTGCTGGTTGAAAGACCTGAGAAAAGCCAAGTCTCTAAAACTGGATTTTGGAAGAGATCTTATAAATAATGAGACTTGACCACAGAAAGTAGTGTTCAACCACAAGCATTTTTAAAGATGCTGCCTCTGTAAAATATTTAGCTTCAGTGCAGACTGAAAAGAGCAGAATTTAGGAAGCAGCTTTTTTCTGTACAACTGCTCACACTCTAAAAGCAATTATTATTTTAAAAAAAATTATTGTGTGGAGTGCTTAGAGAGACTTAAAATATCTTGTGGCCTGGTGCTGATTAGCAGATCCCATCCCTCTCTCATGTCATGGGCAGTACTGCAAACACCCAAGATATCAGCTTGCTTAAATGCATGTATAAATACTCTGTGTGGATATTTTCGTGGCTAGTGGGTTATAAATTGTTTTCAAAATGCCTCCTCAACATGTTTATTGCCCAGCTTGATTAAATAAGGGTAGACCTTTAAAGATTTAAGCACTCTGGGTTTTCAGGAATATTGAGGTGTTTATGGAAGTGAGGCTTTAGAACTCCACTTTCTTCACTAAAGCTTTTTAGAACTGAACCCTTATTTATATACTAATATCCTTGTTGCAACGCATTAAAGCATTCAAGGGACTAGTAGCTTGCAGGAATATGCCCTAAAAATATTTTAAAATGCTATGAAAAATGGTAGGTGTAACGATTCATTTGTTCTAATTTTGCTGTGTGCGATGAACGTCCTGCTAAATTTACAGAAATGGTATCATTTAGTGTGTCTTGGAAAAAGGAAAAAAAAAAAGCAAGATTACTCTCTCTTCCACTAATTTCCAAATGTTTTGAAAACCTCCAAACACCTTAACAGTTGTTGAAAGGGATAAGGATAGTGATGCACACACGCACAGTTAATCCACCCAACTTGCAAAGAAAAATGCTTTTGGTTTAGTTACACTGGCTAGTTTAACTTGTTCTTTTTTTAGCTCATATGTGATAGCTTTTAATAAGAAACATTCAATTAAGCTGTTAAAATTGGTGTTTAAGTCATGCTGAAATGCTGTGAAATGTGTGTACGTACTCAAGTTTGATGCTCTTCAGTAGTTCCATGTGTTTCCCCATATCTGCTGGTATTTTTTCTTCAGAGCTGCCAAATTTTTAATAATTGTGTTATTTTTAGTGGCTCAAAATACACAGTTTAATTTTCAAGAATGTGAATCTTCCCTCTTATAAGGCTTCTTGAAAACCAGACGCTTCTCGTGTGTTGTCAAAATACCTCATTAATCCCCTGGAAACGTTCAAAGAATTTCAGGAGACTTTTCAGATGAAAGTACCGTGCCTCTTAAAGCCTGTCCTACAGCTCTTCATTACAGCACTACAGGGCCGTGTATTTTGATGGAAAATTATTTTACTACAAAGGTTTTGCCAATACAGAGCAGCTCAGTAAAGCTTAATAAAAGCAGTGATTTTGGGGAAGCTGAAGTAATTCTGCAGTGCCAGAGGATGGGATAATGTTCCTGGAGAAAGAACAACAATTCTGTAGTCCTGCTTAGTATTTCCTGTAACCTCTTTTAAAAGAAATGTGACTTTCTTGTTTTCACCCTTGCTAATTATTTTATTCTCAGAAGTGACTTTGTGACCAGTACTTCTTAGGAAATATCTTTAAAACAATATCCATAATAAACTTATTGATTTCAGGAACAGATATTATCAACTACATTGTGACACGGGATTTGATATCCAAGGTTTAATAAGAAAATTTCTGAATTTTTGGCCAGAAGCTTATGTGAAATAAAGCATCTGTGCATAATGTAGCAGAATTATATTTAATTCTAATAGCCTAAAACAGAGATGCCTTTAAAGAGTTCTGATTTCTGCTACATATCTGTTCCTTAAAAAATTACACATTTCTATTTTTTTTCAATTTGTTTGAAATTTTAATTATTTCTTGGGTACATTTTACACTGAAAACTGAAAAAAAACCTCCTCAAGTCTCTTTTAATTTAAATTAAATTAAAAGAAAATGTCTATTACTGAATTTTGTTACTTGCTATTTACTGTATCTTTCCGGTCTTCCAGAAAAGATATAACATTCCTTCTGCATGTGAATGTTTGAATAACATATGAAAATCTAAATGAGTTAAGATTGTTACACGTTTTTTTAGCCCTCCTGACCTTATAAATTGTCTTCTTTTTAATTTCTCACTGAAGTTAATTATATTCATGATGGAGTTGGAAACCAAAATACACAGAATGCGACTTACGGTTTCCAAATGAAACTGGTCTTAACTACAGCAGTCCTTAAGAATCATATTTTGGGAATACCTTATTAAATGAATTATTTAATTTTTTTTTTATGGATAATTTCCCAATAGATTCCTTAGTATGCTAATGGATGAACCTTTTAATAAACCCAAGTAATAGTTATACATGTTGGGGATTTTTGGTCAAAATATTCTGGAATTTTTGAAGTTACTGAGATGGAAATATCTGAAGCAATGAGTCCTTCTCGAAAAGCTTTGCATGTTCTACACCTCCTTCCCTGGAATGTAATTCTGGTGCTGTTACATCTTCCTGAAGCTGCTTCCTGCCTATCCTGAATCAATTGGCCTTTCAACACCTGGCTCTCATTGCATCTCATTGGGACGTTTAAAAATGGCTGTGGAGATCAGTAGAGCCTTCATTTAAAAGAGTAAAAAGGATGTCCAAATTCTCTCTAGAAACATGCATCTTTTTTAGCTGTATGTATGAATCTATCAAATCATATAGAAATCTTTCAAATCATACATTAATCTCTGCGTATCTGTTTGGTGTGATATATACACACAGAAATCACAGAGGAATTCTGCATCCCACATTCTACAGGTAATCACTGCTAGGTGATGATGGTTTCATCTTCTCTAGACCAGTTAAGACTGAGTTTGAATGTATGCTGATAGTTTCACAGCCCCATGGCAATTGGCATGGTTAGCTGCAGACTTAATTCACAGATAAAATGTTGTGATGGAATCTCAGTATAAAGGAGTCCATGATCCAGTCCCTCTTTCCCACTTGACATCAGAACAGCAGCTGGAGAGTGTTTGGCACCTATTTTTCAAAGAGCACAATGATCCCAATTATTAACTGCATGACATTTTCCTTTGGGATTAGAGTGAACCCTGTTGATCTATTTCATAGCAAAACACAGCACAGGGAAACTTTCCACGAGCAGAAAATCACCAGCTTTGTAAAGAGCAGAGCTGGAATGATGTTCTTTGGGACATTCCCCTGCAGATCTTGAGTGAAGTGGCATTCTGTAATAGTGGAATGTAAACTTTTCATCTTTTCGTTTGCAAAAATGATAATATCCCATTTTAGCACATAGCAGATGAAAGTGATAATTGCACAACATGCAAAGATAAAATATTTTGGGGGTGGGAGGTAAGGGCATAGAACATTATGCATGTTATTGTTTCTTTTTTAGAATTTTGAAGTGGGGTGGTGAAAGTGAGAATGTCAAATTGTACATTTGAATATACTGTCATTGACATATTGGACTAATTCAGGAAATGCTATCCTACACCAGGTAGTAAGTGCACCCTTGCTCCTGAATTGGTGCTATCACACCTTTGCTTTTAACAAAGCTCAAACTTAATGTACAGAATAATCACATCTCTCTTGATATTCTGATATATATTTTGATATAATGTTCAAAAATCTTGAGAATCCAACCTGATTTTTGTTCAAGACAAGTGTCCA
>WAAG01061313.1:46590-68589 GCA_013390105.1 Tichodroma muraria
ACAAAAAACAAATGAACATAACAGTGCAGGAAGGGTTTTCTCCTTGTTTTTTTGTTGTTGCTCCTCACTTTTTCCCTTTCCCCCTTGCAATAGCTTTATTTTGGCTACTAAAAGAACATTTTACCATGCTGATGGTAAGAATAATAACTTTACAAAAAAACCTGACAAATAAACAAACAAAAAGAGCCCTAGAATCACTCTCGAATAATACAGTTATATTCCTGAAGATTGTCAATAATATAACACTGCTTGTATGAATTGTTACCCCTCCTGCCACAAAAATGTTGCAAGCCCTTATGTGCCTTTTAAAGCACATCTAGAAGTTGTCCTCTGAAGATTTCTGAATTCTGAACTCTAAGCCTGGAGGTAGTTCTGCATATAAAATTGTTTTAAGTGATGTCATCACTCGTAATTTTTTGGTATCAAAGCCTAAACAGTTGTTAAACCTCCAAGTTAATATATTACTGTTGAAGAAAAATATTTATTTTACACTAGATTTCAACAGATTTTGAAAGAGGTGGTGCCAAATTTAAGTTCTGCAGCATGCTCTAAAGAAATATTTCTGTTGCAAACAATTTGTTTTTTACAAACGTAGGTCTGAAATCCATTTTCTTTTGCTATTCATACTTTTCTCTGTTTGCTTTTTAAATTTCTCAGATTAGGACAATAAAGCCCAACAAAACCAATTTTGGTTTTGTAGTCAATTTTACTTGCAGGTTCTGAATTCAGCAATGTGTGGGTGTTCCAGTCTGCATTAAAATTACCCAATATTTCAATATAATTTTTAACTGTAGAGTTGTTTTTATATTCTTTCTCACAGTCTGCTAACAGAATTTTCATCTTTTTTAAAAAAAACTTCAACTTCAAATATATGCACACATTTTTTGCTGGATAATTCTTTTATGAAGAGCTTAATTTTATAGTCGTGATAGCTGTAGGTGAAATAGTAGTTCAAGTATAAACATAAAATATCAGTGTTTTTGGATAAAACCTCAAAGAAAGATCAATTTTTGATCAGTCTCACATCTGGCCAGCTGTGGAACCACTCTACCATGGGGAAGGGTCACCCGTGAGTGTTGGGACACAGCCCCAAAAAAAAACACTGAGGGAGAAAAAAGATTAAAAATGGATTCACTGTGGAACTGGACATGCATTTGGAACCAGCAGGTGAGAACAGGTGAACACACATTCCGGATATATTCCAATATCTTTGATTTCCAGAGAACAAGAAACTGCTGGGAGGGTGAAACCACAAAGGTTGGCAAAACCCCACGGTGTAAAATAGTTGTAGGAACCCCTCTGCAGTTTATGTATGATTAAAGTGTTATGCACTGTGGACAGTGCTTACCACCCCAGCTCAGAACAATTCCTTATTTGTCACCACTTTCTCATGCTTTGCCTAGTTTTGTTGATTTTGCCCGTGTTTGTCTGGTGCCTTGATTTCAAATTCTCAGCAGTGGTGCTGCTGCTGACCTGTGTGGGGCCCTCATCAAGCCTCTGCAAGAGACAGAGGAAGGGATGGTTGTGTCTGAAGTGGTGCAAGAATTGCAAAAAGCTGCACTGGTTCTGTCAGAAGATTTTGTCATGCCAGACAAGTCACTAGACAAGACTCATGGTTATACTTACAAGAGCAGAACTAGTAGGAGATGATAAATCTGTTGTGCATTCACAAAAAAAAATTAAAAAAAAAAAATTCCCCCTTTTAGTATTAGTAATAGTATAAAATAATACTATTTTACTAATTAGCAAAAAATACTAATTAGTATTAGTATTTTTTACATTTTCTGTTTACTGCAATGTGGATGCACTCTTCTGTGTCCCTGTGCATGGCAGGGGGCTGGAAGTAGATGATCTTTAACATCCTTTCCAACCCAAACTTCTGTGATTCTATGGTTCTACACACACGTGTGTGACTAAAAAAAAGAGAGAAAGAGGATAATGACTATTGCCCATTTGGTGCCAGTCCTGCAAATCTTCCTGATACAAGTGAACCTACTGAGCACAATAAGGGTATTTGCTTGTTTAAAAATTTATACGACTTTTTTCAGAAATGCTTATGGTGTAGTGATGTGATATATCAACACAGAGCTGCTTCCCTCACGAACCAGGGAGCTCTTCCTGTGAATCTGGTTGGTGCACCAGCCAGTACTTGTGTTGGGGTGCTGTTGCTGAGGGTGGTGTGTTTTTCCTTCAGTGTGGGTTTTTTTCAGTTTCAGTTTCCTTCAGAATGTGGCTCACCAGGAAATGCCTCCATGTGCATTTCCACCCTTTTGTGCACGAGCCCTGTACAAGACTCGTGCTTAGGAAAGGACAGGCCCACAGAATGACTTGTGTCTGTTTGTTTGGCACTGCAAGTGAGGAATTGAAAGTTCTTACCATCACCCCATCTGTTCTGGAAGCTGCCTTTCCTCCTCTTCCTAAGCCTGCCTAAAAGAATTAGTTCAGGATAGATGTCAGGCACAAGGAGTGAGTTTTGTCAGTTTTGTCTAACTTTAGCTGCTCTCACTGAAACTGAGCAGTGTTGCAGATGCTGGGGGAGCATGGAAATAAATCACCCTAGAAATAAAAACTGTTGGGAATTTTTCCCTGGTTTTTAGCTGTTAGATCAGCTTCTATTAAAGCAGTAAGCTCAACAATCCTAGATTTGATTCTTCTTCCTCCTTTTCTTTTCCATAGTAGATTATGAATTTGACAGAAAACTCAGAAATGATGTGGTTCCTTTTCTGTGTACAATTAATTGATTAAATGTGAGATCACAAAATTTTCAGCTGAATTCTTTTGAACATAGACTTTAGTCATATTTTTTTTCTAATTGAGATGATCTGATAATAGTGCCTATAGTTTTCCATGTATGGGCTCAGTTATTGGTAGAAAAAAACCCATCATTCCAAGGATAATGTGCAATATTTAATTTCAGTTAATGTCTGTGCCAGGAAGCATTTTAGTCGAGCTGTTTGCAAATATTCAGTGATTATAAACCAGCCATTTACATGGTTGAAACAAACACAGGTGCAAATGTGAACTTCTGTCCTGTACTTTCTGAAGTATTCACTGATTCTGGAATTTCAGATCTGCTCAAAGATGATGTGATTATGTTAAAAAAAACCAAAATACTGTTTGATGGCACACAAAACCCTTTTTGTTGGAAAAGAGTGTGGAATCAAAATAAGCTGAAAAGAAGCATTTGGTTTGGAAACAGATAGAAAATATGGAATACTATGGAATTATAGAGCAATGATACAGGGGAAATAACTCTTAACTGCAATATGCTGCACATTATTACTCCAGACCATGGTTTTTTTTTTCTTTCTGCATTTTATAATCTATGAATTGAGATATCCTGGATAATTAAAATACCCTTTAATTAGTTTTAAGAGTAGGGGAATTTAATAGGCCTGTGGGAACACTCTAAATAAAAATAAAAATGCTAAGCAAAGCCTAGTTAACAAGCAGGCTTTTTCATTAGGATGAAACACTTCTCCCTGGTATCAGACATTTGTTCCATTTGCTCATAAGTTTGGGGTTTTTTTTCCAGACAGACTCTTACAGTGTGGTAACACATGGTCCAATCCAGAAAATTGATGTGGATATGATTCATCCCTCTGAAGTCTGCAATCTTTTCTGTATAGAACTAAGGAATATTCAACACTGTGAAAACTTGCCCTTCTAGAAATATTGACATTCAATATTGGCAAAATACTCCTAATAGGAATATACTGAATCAGTACAATAAAACCATCTAGCATGAGTGGAAAACCCACATTAGTACAAAGACAGTTTGTGAAGGATTACTCTTTTTTAGGCTAGCAGGGTTTTGGTCAGCTCGGTCAGAAATAGCACCTCTTACCCCTACGGGTTTGCTAGCAGGTACATAAGGAACACACAGCAGAATTCGTGGCCATTATCTGTATGAATAATCCATCAATACCTGCAAATGAATAGTGGGGAAATCCCTTAACAGAACTTTTGGGAAGAGTTAGAGGGAAAAGCGGCCTTTTGCTTGTATGGGGCAGCAGGTGACAAAATCCCAGCTGAGCACTGGCTGCATCAGGCTGTGCTCCGTGAGGGGAATGCTGGGCTGGCAGGGCAGACCAGGCTTATGTGGGCTACTGCCACGGTGTTGGTTTGCAAGGCTCTCCCCCTGTCCTGCCACGCGGAGCTGGCCTGGGGTGTGCTTCCTATCTGATGTGCAACTGATTGTTCTGAAACGTCTCCCTGCCCTCTGATTAATACTTCTGCAGCTTCAATTAAAATGTAGCATGAAGGGCTTTGGCCTTATTATTTTCCCCTCTATGTGCATGTCTGTAAAGAGGATAATTTTCTTTCTTTATTTTAAATTAAAATCATCTCAAGTTGCCCTCTCATGCTAAAATGAACCACATCAAAATGAAGAGCTCAAGGCTAGATTTCCAAAGAATTTGGGCATGAGAAACCTCTGAGAATTTTTTCTGCCTGTTTCTCAAAATCCTGAGTTATACCTCAAAACTCCTAATGTCAACTTACAGGACAGTCTTTTATTCAAGAAATTAGGGATAACTGTGCTGTGCAGGGCTGAGAACTGCTGCAGCTGGAGCCTTGTTTGCTCAGTTGTGTACTGCCTGAGGTACGAGTACAGTGGGTGCAGAGTAGCCAATTACAGCAGTAAATTATGAACAGGAATTTCCCTTATAACCCCTCTCACTACATTAATAAATAAGATTTCGGTGGGCTCCCTTCTAAAGGGACCTGTCCTAATCCCCTCCCTTATAGCTCTTACAACCAGCAGCTGGTAATAGGAAGGGAAAGATTCCTCCTTTGCTTCCTCTGTCATCATTCATCATCCTTAATACTGACTTTAAACTCACCTCTTAAGCTACCAAGAATCACAGAGTCATAGAATCGTAGAATAATTTGGGTTGGAAGACACCTCAAAGATCACATAGTTCCAACTCCCCTAAAAAAAACTTCCCACCTGACTTCACAGGTGATAGGAAAGGCAGAGTAGACCATGTATCAACAGAATATGTCTTAAATTTGTTATGGTGGCCATGCCAAATACATCTTTAGATCCTCAGAAATGTTGGTAACTTTTGGACTGGAAATATTGGAAGCCACTCACTACAATTTAGAGAAAGTTTCATTCCTGAAATGTGACTGGAGCTAGAAGGAAAATGCACTCCAGTGGAAGATGAGGCTTGAAACCTGGGTGGAATGGTGAATTGGGTCAGGGTCTACACAAAAGTATAATGTGTGAAGTGAGAGTGAATAAATATGCACAGGGATGGGCCTGGCAGAAACAAAGAAGCCTGAACAGTAGAGAAAGGTAACAATAAAAGAAATAGCAATAAAAAGGAGGGAAGATGAATAGAATGAGGTAGAAACAAGTGAAGGACTGAACGCTTGTAGGAAGGAATAAATAAAAGATCTGCAATCCAAGGTGACATTTTATCTAATGGCCTATATTTTGCTGGCAGAAACAAGATGGAAAAGACTGAGTGAGGCACCTCTGTGATTTTCACTACTTCCTATTTCTCTAGTGGGTGTATTTTGGAACTGGAGGTTTACAGTACTGGAGCAGGGACGCTGAAAATGTTATCCTCTGCTTAACTGTGCTTCAGTCAGGTCACCAGCAATGGCTTGGAGCAGTAGCAGCTCCTTTTTGGTAGGACAGCATCTAAAATCATCTCTACACTGACACAAAGGCCTCCAAAAGGTGCAGGAAAGTAGAGAATACTCTTTCAGTGCTGCCTCTCCGAAGACTTCTCTCCCTTTAAGGTTATGGGTGGCTGGCATGCTTGGGAATGCGTGTCTCTGGAATATTTTTCAGATGCTTTTTGGAGCAATAGCGGCTGGTACAGGTGCCAGGACAGATGTGACTGGGCTTTGCTGCACCTGTGGCAGGCTGTGTTTCCCCAGGGAGGGGGAGATATGGTCACAAACTCAGGGTGACCTCAAGTTTGGAGGAAGGGAATGAAAATGTCTGGAGGCATCCATGTCTCTCCTCCTAAGGGTGTCTTCTCCCACATTGTACTTATTGCATTGCATATTGCATATGAACACATTGCATATATCTGAGCAGCACTTTCATTTTTAAGAATCTTCCCCTACTGCTTCCATGGCAGAGGTTTTGCCTTCCAGAAACACACATGGAGATGCACACACGTGAAGATGCAGGGCCACGGACACGCTGTGACGGGGAGGGCCGAAGGGCTGACGTGTTGGGCAGGGCACACCGAATACTGTGACCAGTTCAATCTGCCTCTTCCCCGTCCCTCAGGCTGTTGCACCTCCTTGGCTTCAGCAGCCTGCACCAGCCCTAGAGCAAGGCATCCCTGGGACACCACAGAGAGCCCAGAGCAGGACACATTTGCCTGCACAGACGCCTCAGTGGCACGGGATTGCTTCATGCACAGTTTCTGCTCTCTTACCGCACCCCAGCTCTGCAGCAGCGCTTGCTGCTCGCTGCTGCAACAGGCAGGCAAGGGCTAAGCTGAGATTTCAGCTCGTCTTCAGGGGCTCAGAGTCGTAACAGCAGCAGAAACCAAGCAAAATCCCCATTTCCCCTTCTCCAGAGTGATGCCAGGGATGCTGGCTTCGCCGTAGTGTTTTAATCTGTCGTATCTGGTCTCTGGCAGCAGGAGCGGAGGAACCTGTTTCAGAGGGAGGGTGGTGAAACAGAGTGAGACAACTTTTGCTGAGTTAGTCAAGATTTTCTGGGGTTAGGGATATTGCAGGTGGAGGAAGATTTCATCCTGATCTCTGCAGTTATCTGTTGTCGAGATGCAATTTGGTGACCCCCATTTAAAAATACGTGAAAGGCAGTGTTGCAGTACAATATACACAGTATATGTGATCTACTGGCTAGATGCTATTTCTCATGTAATGATTTTTGCTGATGCTTTTCGAGATTTTTCTTTTTATCAAAAAAATCCATATTAAACCACAGGTAGATATTTCTCACAGAAGGTTCCCCTAAGTTTCAGGGGAAAAGGGATTTATGTAAAGAAGTAGACATGTCGGGTCTGTTGTGGGTTTGCTTTGACTGTTAGTTTTATATTCCTGGAAAAAACAAAAGCTAGCTCAGGTTTCCCAAGAAATTTCAAAGTAAATATGGAAATACTCTCCATGTAATGTCTTGAAGTCTCTCTCCAATATTTTTTCCTCTAAATCATGTTATCTTGCTATGCCCTGACTTCATGCAGTTCTGCTTTAGATCTGAATAAGTAGTATATGAAGAGAAATAAAGTCTGGATTTGATAGTCCTATAGAGCCTGCTTTCATATCATCGTATAACAATGTATGCTGTTTAGGAAAAATTTACTCGAGCTTTTATAATATCCCCCTAAACGTTTGCCTGTGAGTGTCTCAACGGAATTTCAGAGGCTGACAACTCCCATCCTGCTATATTTCCTCCTCAGCTTAAATTTTACCTCAGTGCAGCTCAGGAGGCCCCTGCTCTACATAAATAACAGATAAATTGACAAGACAACCTTGACCACATTGTGGCCGCATCTCCCGACAGTATGGAAAAATAAGAACTTCTCTCTTTTAAAGTAGATGCATGCTGAGGACCGTGGGGCAGGAACTGTTGAGGTTTAATCCTAGATGGGATTGAATCCCAGACTGTCTCTGTCACCTTGATCAAACTGCTGATGAGGGGGATTTTCAGGAGTGTAGAAGACATAGGCATCCCTCCATGATTGAAAAGCCCGAGAGTTCACCATTTTACGGCCCTTTGTGCTCTGAATGCCCCCGCTTCAGCCTCTGTTACTCTGTTCCAAGGAAGGCTCGTGCCTTTCCAATCCTGCAGGGCAGCTGGGAGCACACGGGAGTTAATGGCTGGAGTCCAAAGCATCGCGAAAACTCCCCCTTTTTGGGTGTCTTGGAACAAAGGCAGCAGCCCCCAAACTCCCTCCTTTCCAGCGCACTTTTGCACGTGCCCGTTCAAGAAGGAAGGGAGAATTAATTCCTCTGACTGCTCCCCTTGAACTGAGGGAGCCCACCTGATCTCTCGGAGGCCAGATGATGGTGGGCTGCGAGATGGGAGTCAACTCCTGCCTCGGGCAAGGCGTGCCTCCTCCGCCCGGGCACGTTTGCTGCCTTCAGGAGAGCTGGGAGCAGCAATTACCCGGCCCGGGCCTCGCTCGCACCCCGTAACACATCCCTTTCCTAATGCGACTCGATGGAGCTGCAGCGGGGCCCCATCAGGTGTGAAAAGCCCTGCTGCTCCTGGCGTGGAGCGGCCTCCAGACGGCGATTTGGCGATGTCAATCTGGTCATGCTTGATTTGGACACTTAACGTGGTAAAGCGGGGTCCCTCTCCCCCCGACCAACTTCTCAATTAGCGAGCTGCCTCCTGGAACGGCCTTGCGCCGCCGTCCCTCCGGGCCGCTTCAGGGGTCAGCAGGGTGGGGGAACTCCGGCGCCAGCTCCCGCTCCAGCCAAGGCCAGGGGAGCCCAGAGATTTCCCAAAGACATATAACCCTTTTTCAAGTCGCTTGCTTTCATGGGATTGATTCGTGGCACATTAAGAAGCTTAAGGCTTCGGTATCTCCTTTAAACTGCCCACCTTATCGCCTTTACAGCTGACAGTTTCCTGACAGCCGGGGTGTAAGCAGAGATAACTAGCAGGTTAGTACACACACACACATATATATAATATACTAATATTATATACGCCGCCTGCTATTTCCTGCCTAAAAAAGGGACGGGGGGGGAGCTTCTTGTCTGCAGTCTCCGTGGTTTTGGTTAAAGAGCAGCCTCTGCGAGCAGTCACTAATTTTAACAGCAGATCTGGAGAGGTGTACGGGGGGTGCCGGTACCCAGCTGCAGTCAGTGCAACATAATAAATAGGCAAATTTATGTCCTCGTCTCCCAAATTTCTTTCCTTTCTTTATTAGGGAGCAAACTATTGTTACATTAAATATTCAAACTACACAAAATCTCAAGGGCTTTCCTTTCCCACAAAGTGTTACCAGTATTCATGCATATGAAGAACAGTAACCCATATACAAACGGCACCTTTTTTAATGAGCAATATATGTCAACATGACACCTTCTTATGAAATGCAGCTTTTTAGGTTCTGCCTTTGTGGATGTAATAATTGAGATGTTTCTAATATATGCAGTTACATTACCTGCTCATTGTTTGTGATTTTGTTCCTCTCCCAAGTTTGTAATGTTTATAATGCTTCAAGCATTTGCCTCAATTCATGCTCAGTTTTATTTAATTAGAAATATAATTTTCTGCTACATTAATTATAAATTTGAGTGAGACACCACAGAATTTCCTCAAGCATTCTTTTTAGAAGAGGAAAAAAAAACTACAGAGAGTGAAGAAGAAGCTATAAAACCAGATGCAGGTGTAAAATATCGATACCTTAAAACCTAAAACCTAAAATATTTAATCAACACACAAGAAAAAAAAATCATTATTTGTAATTATTTAATCAATGTATCTTCTTATTGTAGTGCAATACTTATCAAAACAACTGGGTTAATGTCAGAAAAATGTCATGGTGATTTCCCTTAGAATCTGACATATTCTGAAAGCATACATGTAAAACCAGACTTAAAGATGCTGAAATCTGAGTTTTGAAAATTGTATATTTTTTTAATGTCTATATTTTGCTTGAAATATTTTTTCCCAAAGCTGTAATGCTCTTTTGTGAACGTGCCAATGATATATAGATACCAGCAATGCATATGCATGCAGAATGCAATGTATATAGTGTATGTGCTTCTTCAAAGTACCCCGATGCTTTGATTTGTAACTGTTTAAGGTTTTACTTAAAATTCTGAACACTGCACAGAGCGTAGCCATTTCAATGGAATACTTCAAATAGTAAGTCCTAAAGGTGACACAACAAAGGAAATACCTTAGATACTGCAGCTTTTATTTATAAAGGAAATGCTCACGCAGTCCAATGAAGGAAAACTTTACCTGTTTCCATTTCTATAGGAAGAGCAGTTCCATTAAACCAGTGCTTTGTTGCAGGAATTTGCAAGCGCATCATATGATTTGTATGAGCAGAATGAAATATTTGCATGCCATCTAATGGATTGAAGCATATCCTTTATTCCTCATTTCTAAGCACTTTCCTTATTGCAAACATTAAAAAAAATAAAAAAATTCATCTCGCTCACCATGCAGCACTCAACTCTCAGAGTTTTTTTAAAAAGGAGAAATCCCAAAGACAGGACGAGGAATTATTGCGTTGTGTAATGGGGAAAACATGGCTCTTTTCCTTGTTATTCACTGCTGGGAATCTGGTTTTGCTGTTTTTGTTTTGCACGCACACTTACACACGTGCACACGCACTCACATCTAGTTTAGCTCTGCGGGCAATTTCCCTGAAAGCAGGTATCTGGTAGTCTGAGTTCCACATATCTGAATGTCATTCTTGGGCAAATGCTTATGTCAGTTAGTAGCTGCTATAAATACATTTATATTTTTCATAGTACCTATCATTCAGGACTCTTAAGGGACTTTTGCACACCAGGCTTCCAGTTCTTTTAATGCAAGGTAAAGACGGGAAAATTGAGGTGCAAAGCGGGGATATTTGCACAAGGCTGCTTAGAAAGGTACTGCAGGGATCAGCAGAGACCTCTAAATGTACAGAAATAAAAAAAGACTGTACCTTGGCATTCCTAGCAGCCCCTTTGGTAACTGCTGGGCACCTCACACCTCCTTATCTCGACAGAAGCAGGCTGGCACGGGGGGCCAGAGCTCTGCAAAGGGACAGTGACACACCTGCTCAGGAAACCGTGCCACTTTGGGGCTCACCGTGCCGTGTATCATCTTCTCTCTTTTCTCTGTGTGCTCTTTTACAGCCCATGCCCCAGCTCTCATTCTCTGCCCAGATGTCCAGGGTGATGCCCGTGAGCAGTGAGGTTTCTGGGCTGGGGATCACCACCTCAGAAAGGGCAATTCTCCTGGCACATTTGTTGTATTCCTGGATACATATCTCTTAGCAAAACAAGACATGGAAACACGATGTGAACCTTGTGGCTGTACTTCCTACCTAAGCACGTCTTTGCCTACAGCATTGTGGCATGAAAGAGCCTGCTAATGATTCTTAAATGTTCATTACTGTAGATCTTCTCCCAGAATATACTTCTCACCTTGAATGACCCATGTGTTGAATTTTAACTAAGGGAACCCATGATAGTAAGTCTGTCATGATGCTGGCTTTTTTTTTTTTCCTCTCCAACTCTTAAAAGCTTTTTATTATAGGACTGCTTAAGGCATTCTTCAATTAGCATGTGCTGTATTGTGGCTGGAACAGCTGTTTACCATTTAATAAAGCATGGCATAATTTATTTTCAGAGTCTAGCAACCGTCTTTGCTATTACACCAGGGGAGGAACACAGTAACTGCATTGTTCACAGTGCTGATGAAAGAACTATAGACTTTATTATATGACCTCACAGAACTATTAACTTACCCCCCACTTATATTTTAATATGTATTTACCTGACAGTCTGCTCATTGATTTCTTACCCAGAGATTCTACGTTCTCAGTCACCTCTGGGGCAGAATGAAAAATGTCTATGTTTTATGTCCCTCACATTAGGCAGCTAATTATATATTTGTACCTTAATTTCCTTCCCTTCCCCCATCTCCAGGGGCAAGCTCCATATGTACCACTTAGTCCTTTTCTCCTTAGTCAATGGAGAAACAATAGAGGTGTTGGGAAATGATAGAAGCTTGGCCACTGCTCATCGGGGGCTTTCTGTTCATTTAGGTTCTTTTCTTCCTAGATCCCTTCTTGCCTTTGTGGATGGATGAGTTTGAAGTGCACCTTAGTAGCACCTCTGTGTGTTTCTGCTTCCTCTGCAGCAATGGGCAAGTTGCCAGTCTCAAACTCATCACGTGCCTGTTGCAGGGGACACTGGTCCCCTCCTAGGAGGGGCCCAGCGCTGTGGGACACAGCACAAGGACTGGAGGCTGCTGCATGGAGCAGCACCCACGTGGCTTGTGAGAGCCTGAGCGTGGTGAAAGTCATCCTCCCTGAGGGTCCCTCCCCTCCATCCCATTCCTGTCAATCCTGCCAAAGTTAGCAGTGAGCCATCTTTGGGATCAGTCCTTCAGCTGAGAGGAAAGGAGGGCAGGTGGCAAACAGAGCTCAGCAGTGCTTTGTCACGACTGAAGGGTACAGGTCCAGCCCTGAGTGACACCCACATGGTGCAGGGCATAGCACAAAGCTGTAAACAAGCTTCCAGGTCTGGGAACAGTGTAGAGACACCTATGTGGCAGGAGCCTCCTTAGCTGGGCAGTGAGCCTCCCAGCACAGCACTGCATGGCCACAGCACTTCGTCTGAGCCAGTTAGACCCATCCCAGGCTGGGAACCAGCTTGGGATATTGCAGTCTTACTCTTATGTGAGCTGGAGCATTAAACTTGGCTTTAAGTTGCCCGAGTTTGACAATGAAAATACGTCAGTTGAGTATCTGCAAATTTTTAGATTCAGCCTGTGCATGTAGATGGATTTATATGCATGATTTAAAGTAAAGCATGTGTAGAAAGATGAAGTTTATATGGTTGCTTTGTAGAAATGGATGTAATATTGATGTTGACTTTACTGGTAGAAGTTTAAGAATGTCACGATGCATGAGTGGTGGTGCAAAGCAGAGCCCTGAGTGCATTGGGAGGTCATTTTTAACGTGAATTTATTTCCACAATATCAGGCATAGATCACTGTGCACCGTGCACAATCATCCCTGCTTTTCATTTGAGTCAATCAGAGTGGTTAAAGAAAATTTAAAATGAAACAAATTTGTGACTTGATTAAAAGCAGACAGTAAATTTGGCCAGAATACTCCTTAAAGTTGCATTTTAGCTTTAAACTGAAAGTTTGATGATCTGACTGCATGACTGAAGGGACAGGGTAGCAGACTGTGACATAAATGATACAGCTATATTTGCTCCTAAGATGAACAAGGTTTTTTTAAAGTTGTGTGATTTAGGCTTTGGAGTTAACACTCCATTGACTGAACAACAAAATTCCCACCTCCCAGAGCTGTTTCAAACCAGAGCTTTAGAAAAATGGTATTACATCAATAATGTCTGGTCATGCTTCAAATTTTTCCAGGCAAAATTAAGGCTGGTAATACTTACTTGAAATGAAAGCTTAGATTATTTCACAGGACACAAATAATCTAATTAGGGAAGGATACAGAAGTAAATCTATATTTTGTTTTGAATGTCTGGTTTGGAGGTGTTTGAAAATGGAATTCATCCACATTAACTTTGCATAAAGAATTCTTTCATGCAGTCTGCAGAGGAAAAAAAATAAAGGCTTGGTTTCATGAACATCAGCAGATGCAGGACAGAGTTCAGCAGACAGTTTGGTGTAAGCAGATGGAACAAACTGGAAATCTGCATTAAATTACAACCCACAGTGATGAAAGCAGTACATACACCCCTCAGGTACAGAAAGGCAAAAAAAAAACAAACCCTCTGCATTAGTGTTGGACTTCAGTTTGCATACAGTGACTTTCTTCTGCAGTAGCTGCATAGATCAGAAGGGCGTGAGGAGTAGCAGCTTCACCTGAGAGAGATTTGCACCTCCTGCCTTCAGTGTGCAGGTCGAGCTGCAGACACACAAGTGCTCAACATCACTCGTGGCCTGATGGAGCCAGATGGGATTTTCACATGCAGGTGAGCTAAAGGTGAAAGCTAAACACTGGCACACAGCAGCCTGTGACTGTGCTCTGAGGCTGCAGCCATGCCCTGCTGTCAGATTTCTGCCTGCCTGAGATCCGGCCACCAACTCAAATTTTTAGCAGTGCAGCCCTTAGAGAAGCACCACAGCTCACCCTCAGCGAAGTCAATCAGAGTGGCCAAGGAAAATTTAAAATGAAACAAATCTGTGGCTTGATTAAAAGACGTTTCCAGGTGGCACACGCTGGGCGAGCTCACAGACGGGGTTGGGAGTGTCGGAGTACTTCCAACATCGAGCTGGAAACGTCAGTTCCTGACTTTGCTTCCTAAAGAAAATGAAGGGGACTGAGGTGAAAGGGTTTCTCAGCTCTTATTTGGCAAAACTAACCCTATTTTCACAGCATTGCCAAACAAGGCAAGCACTGAATCAATTTTGATTTTAGCAGACTTTTAAGCATGTTCCAGCAATCGTGTGTGAATGCTTTCCTAAACACTTTTAAACCAACCAGGCTGTTTTGTTTGACTTTTCTCACTCTTCACCTTTTTTGCAGTATCTGAAATTTGGTACAAGGTTTTAACCTAACCTGGATAGGCATCTAAACCATGTTATCTAACTGCTCCAATGTTACGACACTTGCAATTTTACATTTCCCAAAATAATTCAGTGCCCAGACAGCCGACTATCATGGAAATTTGTCCACCTCATCCCCTGCTGCTGGGAAGAGTTGGAAATCTAGCTTGGAGGCCAAGGGCTTCGATTTGTTGAGCATCCTATTCAGCAACTTAGTAGTGATTCCCTCTTTCAACATCCCGTTCTGTCAATAAAAGATTTTAAAAGAAAGCACAAGCAGCGCTGAGGATAGAGGACAGAATCCAGGACTGTTTCAAAAGTGGCCAATTTCTCCTGTGGTCAGCTTGTTCCCCACCTTTTTTCTTTCTTTCTGTGTAGTCTCTGATTATTGAACCAGAGTTCATTCAAGCAGAGCCACCAGAAGTCTTTTGCTGGATGCCAGTGGGTGCAGCCAGGAGGGCTGTGGATGAGCAGGGTCAATGGGAGCCCTCTGCTCTTTTTCTTGTGTGGTTTAAATTCAGTAGGCAAAGTGGGGCAGCTTCTCCTCTCCCCTTGGCTGGAAGCACATTTAATTTTCAGTGAGCACTTAGAAAACTGTTCAAGGGAAGGGAGGATTGGTGGGAGTGAAATAAGTTTTCCAGGCGTTCATGAAAATGCATGTGGGACAATTTTACCTGCTTCCTTTTCTCTACAATTTGACAGGGAGGATTTTACAAAATTCCTTGTGGGAAGTAAGAAAATTTAGGCTATTTAAAGCCAGTAGTACTTGTGTCCCAAAGTCACTTCAAAATGTCTAAGAAATCTCTGTCTAATAATCTAAATAATACTCAGCATGTAAAATTTACGTGTTCTCAAAACTATGCTTTTCAATGTGCATTGTAATCTAGATCCTTAGATAATTTTTTTGTCTCTCTCATTAACTTTTAGATTCTTTTATGTGGTTTTATGCTTCTCCAAATAGCATCTTATGTTGTCTGAAGTATTTGCTAAGGGCCAAATTCTGTCCTTCAGTGCATACAACTTGAATTAAAATCCTGAATAATACAAAAACTTACTAAGGGAAAAAAAAGCTGATTGTCTATTTCAGTAAATGTCTGATTACATTTAAAACCATTCGTGTGTATTATTTTGATCCCTCATGCACTGTGAAACTGAGGTTTGAAAGCAGCATTTCAATTTTTTATAGAAACTGTATCTAGGAGGGATATTACAGTGTGAAGATTAGGTCTCACCTCCTTGTAATGAATAAATTGAGACCAAAATTAAGTGAGTTGCCAGGGTCACCCACTCAGTTAGTGGTGAAGGCAGGTTTAGAACTCAGGTCCCAAACATATATTTTTTCCCCTAATGGACCTAGTTAACCCTGTAGTGAGAACGAGGAGAAAAAATAGTTTGAAACCATGTGAAACTATCTGTAATTACTGCGCCACAGGAGAAATTCCATTTAATGTCTGCTTTGTCATTCCTCTATCTTAAGATGGTTTTCTTCCCCTTTATTTTCCATTGTGTAAACAGATATTTTGCCCTCCTATGGGAAACCCAGGCATCTTATCCAAATCATGCAACATTTTAACACAAAATTATAATAGGATAAAGAGTATTGTTGGTAGCAAACCAATGGATCTTACAGAGGACAGCTGTCAAATAAGAAGGGCAAAAAGGAGGAAGCTTGTGGGAGCAGCTGTAACCAACAACATTAGATCCTAAATCTTGTGCAAGTCCCTGTAATTTGACAGGGAATTATGGCCCAAATCCGTTTCATCTCGGCACGTAGCAGTCCTGCCTAACGGTGCAGTTCTGTGATGGAGCATTTCCTAGGCAATGATGAGAACCAGGTCTTCCCTGCTCACTCAGAGCCTCACCCAAAATCTGTAGGAGTGGATGGAAATTGGTGTCTCTGTGGTTAAACTGGGTCCCTCTAGAAAGAACTTGCCTCATGAGAATAGTATAGTTCAGTCAAGCTCTCAGACCTTTTGTGCAGCTCTCCTCTCTTGCTTCTCTCTGTTTTTTCTTCTTTCCCCTCTCAACTTTTTCCCTTTTCTCATCTCTCGTACTTAACCTTCAGGTTTGTGTTTAGTAAACCCACCAAAGTAGAATCAATAGCCTGGTGCTTAATCACACTTTTTGCTGCTCAAAATGTCAGGTTTGGGTTTGTTTGTAGAAGGGCTTCTGCGTGTCTTTCATTTTTTAGCTCTGTGCAGGATGTTCTGTACTGCTCAAATCCATTAAGAATGAAAGCTTTTGCTGTGGGTGATTGTTTCAATCTCTGTTGGATCATATACAGGGAATAAATGTAAAATTCCAGATGCTGGTTCAGATCATCATGAGAAGAGTTCTATCCTGGTACTTTAGAATTTTCTCATCTGTTCTTCCTAGGTGAAATCAGTACGGTTCAGTTTTCTAATCTGCTGAGGTAGCTAGGGCACAGTCTAACTATCTGTAAGTAGATGTAGTTGAGTTTAACCATTCTCTTACCACAGAGAAAAAGGAAATAGAGCACAGAATGGTACCCAGCAGCTGCAAGTACTAGTAGAAATTAAATCCTTGCCACACTTTCAGTAAAATAGACAAAGCAAGAGACCGTAACTTGGTGCATCAGCTCCACTTAAGAGCCTGTCAAGAAACTGTTTCTCCCCTCCAGTAGTAAAATTCATGTTTTAAAAACTTGTTTGTGTAACAGGTTTGAAGAAAGGAGGAAAACAAAATGGCATGTGGAGAGTTGAGTACATGTACTCCTGTGCAAAGGACTACAGGAAGGTGGCTCCTGACTGATCTCTTGATCCTTGGACAAAACTGAGGAGAAAGTCTAACAAATGCATCGTTTTGCAGTAAATTAGATCAGATTTCCGCATCTCCGCACTCAGTCTGTGAGCTGACAGTTCAGTAAAATGTTCCCTTGTAAGGTTCACCCTCTTAGGAAAAGGGGCAATAATTCATCATTAGAATTTCAGAGTCCAGGTGTAGATGAAAACTGATGGAGCCTCCAGTGAGGCAGGGAAAGTGCAAAGAAGAAGAAAATTTTATCTGAAGCCTAATTCCCTGGCTACAGCAGAGAATAATTAAGATAATATTGCTTCAAGAGTTCTTTAATGATTAAAAATCACATATGCAGAATCCATAAATTGGAGGGCAACAAATTGGAAGGGTACAGCGTCGGAGATGTGTTTTGTGCATGTTGTAGCAGGAAGCACACCGGTGGCACAACAGCAGCCCGGGCAGCCACAGGAGACCAGGCCCATTCCAAGGACTTTGTTTAGATGCAACAAATCATTTGTCTGTTATTAACCCAGAGCTTGTAATTATGCAGATTGCCATAGATTTTCCTGGGCCTGGAAGTGAGATTGAGGGTTGTTCACACTATAGCAGGCAGCTCAGGGCTGGCCATGCATTACTGAACTTGCCACATTTATCATGTTGACTGATGGCAGCAGAAGCAGGTCTCAGGTCCCAGTGGTTAATGTAGTGGGTAATTAACTGTCATTTGCCTAGTAATAGGCTGATGATCAATGGTTTGTGTGGAAACAAATTCTAATCAGGTAGCTGATAAATGCTCAGGGAGCGAGAGCAATTGAAATTGGGGGAAACTATGTCCAGAATTTCAAAATGGCATTGTGGGGTTTTTATTATTATTATTAATGGCAGAAAACTATGTTCTTCATATAAACAGCTTTATCCAAAATTAACAATAGCTAATATAAATCTCACATGTTTGTTTTGTGTGTGGTGGGGAAGGACTAACAGTAAGGAAGGCCTCCTTCCCTTTACGTAATTGAAAAATTTTAATGTATCTGGTGCTTAGCTGGAGCAGTTTCTGCGGGGTCTCTCATTCCAGGAGTGCAGAAATCTGCACGTGGTGGACTCGGGTGCAGTAAATCTCCCTCCTCCGCAGTGCTGGGTGACAATCCCAAATTGTTTCACTGCTCTGCAACATGCAAACCGCAGTGCTGGCTGTAATGGGTTTCCGCTTTCCCGTATGCACACACCTGCCAGGAGGCCTGGAAGGTGACACTGCCCCTCACACCCTGTCTGGCCAGGGCTTTCAGCTGTGTCTCGAGCACTCAGCTGTTGCACCTAAACCACCTAAGCACTGAGGGGCTGTGTGATCCCCCACACTGAGCTTGGAGGTGATGGGACCTCTCTCAGCTTTGTGTTTAGACATTGCTGTTGTGCTCAAGCCCTAAAGCCTGACTTTCCCTTTACCACAACCACGTGGATTAGCAATTCTGTGCACCTGCAGCCCTTCTGCAGCCTGACCTGCTTCCCTCACACAACTAAACTGCCATCATCTTCTACACAGATGTGCAGGAAAGCAGAGGCAGTTCTGTGGTCCGTGTGTATAATCACCTCCAACACAAAGTCAGCCCATGACTCTGGAAGGCAACTGAGCTTTGTGTGCTTCTTAAAGACAAGGAATCAAAGTCTGAGTGGGATTTAGGTAACCTCAGGGCAATCCGTGCGTGGTGGAGATAGAACTGGAAGAGAGTGTTTCACAAAAGGAATATTTATAATCTGCTTAAATAGACTATGATTTTAGTAATCAGAATTCACAAAAATAAAAGTTGACTTGAGTCATTCTAACAGGAGGTGATGAAGATGGCCTTGTCCCAGCATTTCTCCAAGTGATCAGAGTAACCAGCATCTCAGACAGGAGGAAAAGGGTCACAACTGTTAAATTAAACAGGCATGTACCCTGTATGCAGCACACCTTAAGTAGAAGCAGAAGGTAAAAGGATTTAGAATTAAGTAGGCTTGTTGGCAGCCCATGAAATTCAGTAAAATGGAGGGATGTGATTAAAAAACTGTGTTCATTTTTATGTTACCAAACTGAATTTTCTACAGAGCACCTTTGAATTCATTAGTTTAGAACTGCTTTTAATTTGGTGTTTCCCTTGAGAGCCATTATATTTTTCTGCTGTCAGCCTGATGTTGAAGAAAAAAAGAAAAGTGGCAGATGTGGCGTTTTCATCTGGTGTGCTTCATAGTTAAAAACAGCATTAACTGCTATGCACAAGCAGAGCATTACTTTTAATAATCCATCACAACTATTAAGTAGTTTAAATAAACTTAGTTTCAAAGATTGCTGCCACGTAGAGCTAACGTATTTTTCTTGTTCATTATAATCCTTATGTGTCACAAAAGGATGTGTATGTATGTTGGTTGGGGTTTTTTTGGTGTGTTTTTTTTTGTGTGTGTAATACACCCACTTGAAAAGTATTGAAAAATCTTTAGCGAAGGGAATTTAAAAAGGAAATTATATAGATGTCTGGCAAAAACAGCATTTCATATTGTTCTTACAGTATTTTATACTTCTACTCCTGATGTGACTATATATAGTTTACAGCCTCATTTACTTTAATGTGCTACCTGAATAACATAATCATAGCAATAACTATGGTATAGGGTTGTAAGGTGCATGAACCGCTAATGCTTTCTGACGATTTAAATGACTTGTTCATAAAATGTTCTTTTAATAATAGTGCTAAAGCTTTTAGCACTAGATGTCAAAAATGCGAAGAATGTTGGCTTTTTCAAGTGTTATTTCTTTTCTAGCTAAAGTGTGTTTTAGTAATAAGCAGCACCAAAAGCCAAGGTTATGTGGCTCTCTCCTGCACGGCAGGATCTGAGAAGGCGGCTCTTCCCACTTATGCAAACAGCTTGACCTCTGTCTGCACAGTTATGTAACGTCCCTAATGTGTTTACTGTTTCTTTGTTTGCTTTAACAAGATGTTTCTTTCATCAAGAAAGGTCAGTATAACCTGCAGAAAAAAAAAAATACAACATCACAATAGGTGCAATATTAGTCTGTCATAAAGCTCTCTTCAGCAAGACTGTGTCTTTGTGCTTCAAATCAGGCAGAGTTGAACCACCAAAGGCCAGCCTTTCCAGAAGGAGGTGTGCTGGGAAATCGGCCAAAGACCGGACTGTGGGGGGAAAAGTAGTAAATTAAAGTGAATCAAGAATCTATTTCTTTCTGTATCTCCAGGTTATTTGGTGTTACAGGAAACTGTGCTGCCTGCAGTAAGCTCATACCTGCTTTTGAGATGGTGATGAGAGCGAAAGACAATGTTTATCACCTGGACTGTTTTGCATGTCAGCTTTGTAATCAGAGGTAAGAGAATTTCTTGGGTCTGTTCCATTAGCTAAGTGCTGGCTCGGCACTGGTGAGGGCATACATTCCAAAGAGGAAACACTTTCCTGCAGTAGAACCCCAAGATCGAGAGCAAGACCTGGGTGCTATTCCTGGGGCTGATACAGAACATCTCTCATGACCTTGGCCAGAAAACTTTCTGTGCCTCAAATCCCGCATCAATAAAAAAGAATAATGTTACTTCCTCTCCTTCAAAAGGCTGTCTGTCAGGTTTAATTAATTAATATTTATAAAGGTCTTTGAGATCCTTTTCTGCAGAAGAGCATAGCAGTACCATTTGTCATTATTGCATTAATTTCAGTTTAATTCTTCATTTTTATCACATGTATTTCTTTTAAAGTACACATTGTTTCTTCCTGTTGCCAGAACTGTAATCATTTAAATTTAAAAGATGTTGTTCCCACCATTTCCTCTGTAGCAGCATTGGACTTCTTACAGTCCTATTTTTATTTCCATATCCAAACTGTAGGTTATAAAAATCCCAAGGATCCAAACCTGACACCCTGTTCTGAAGCATCACCCATATGGCACAGTTGGAGAAGGAATGTCCAAAATGGTAAAATTATAACAACTGGTTTTTTCAGAGGTGAATAGAGCCAAGTTTACACCAGCTACACTCCGAGTGGTGGCCAAATCCCGTCAGAGATCTCACCGGGAGCTCCGTTTCTGACTCCACCAGAGCTGATAGCAGCTTTGCCAGTGACTTCCATGAGGTCTAGGAAGTGAGAGAGCCAATTATGTTCACTCCTTAATGTCCTTATTATTTTCAGTAATTTTTCAGTTATTGCATGATCCTATTTAGTGGTTTATAACATTGTTTGTTTTTTTTTCATTTCTTCTGTTGTGAAGAAATTCAAGATACACATTTTTAGGGAAGCAATGAAAAATTAGGAAGATAATACTCTAACATGACAAAGCTAGACACAGCTCTAAATAAGCTTTCTTAACTCACCTTGTCCTACAGTGCATTATTTTTTAGCACTGTAGTCATTTAAAAATCAAACATCCCTAAAGAACCATAAAATGTACAGCTGCTAATAAGTGTAGCACACTACAATTACGCTCTTTAAAAAAAGCCAAATTGACCTTTTTCATCATGTTGCATGGGAAATTAAAATACCAGGCAAGTAATAACCACTGCTTAAACTATATAATAATGCAAAGTAATTATAGGTTCTAATGCTATTTAAAGTCCTATATCAATTTTGTCTTGCCACAGAACTGAGAAGCCGTATTCTGAGCAAGGCAGGCAGAGGCTCCCACAGCACCCATTTAAGAGACACACACAGAGAGAGTGTCCTAGGTTTCGTTTCCTAAACCCTTCACATCCTGTTTTTTTCCAAACCACGGTTCTGGCATCATTATTAAAGCACCCAATATATTTCTGTTGTTCGCTTCATTTATTACATGCCATAATGGGGCTGCATATCTTTAGTGTTGGTTATGCACAATTAGCACTTAGTTATTGTCTTGTCACTTCAGCCCATACAAGACAAACTTCTTTAATGTAAGAAGTCAGCTAATCTTCATCAGTCAAGCAGAGCAGACAATGTTTGTTAGCCGGAGTGCAAAAGATTTTCATCATAGTTAGCACTCTTGGATCTGAGGAAGGGAACTTTTTTTTTCTCTACAGTCA
>WAAG01061313.1:76961-89187 GCA_013390105.1 Tichodroma muraria
AACATCCTACAGGTTTGTCCCATCAATACTGGCAATTAAAATCCTTTTGACAGCGGTGGAATCGCTGCTGACAGCTCCTGTTGGCAATCAGTCCGTTTTGTAGGAGAGGTGGACCTCTGTTTTTAAAGCCATGAAGCTATTGCATCAGCAGGACGCCCCTAAGTGCTCACGCCCCTGACAGAGCTTACAGGTGTTTGGCAAAGGAAAAGCAGGATGAATGTTTAAAAAGTTGTTACGTGCATATTTATGTTTTGTCTGTTTGCCACTGTAATCTAGCTCTATGGGAAAACAACCCGTATTAAAAACAAACAAACAAAAAACAAAACAGCGTTAAGAAGTAAAAAAAAAAATAAGAAACCCACTATACCCTATGTTGTTATGAAGCTAAGCTCTTGTTTTTATTTCGAGTCTGAACCCATGTCTCTGCTCAAGCTGACTGCTGTCCTTCCCTGCTCTTCCTGTCCTGTTGCAGTTTCAGCATGTTTTTGCTGGGGATGGTCAAAGAAACTTTGTAATGCAGTGAGAAAATTCCTTAAGTGTATGGTAAGAGTACACTGCACAGTGGCTTGACTTAGAAATAGATATTTAGTTTTAATGACAGTTGTTACAGTGTGGGTTTTTTTCTGGCTGTGAACCCATTTGAAAATAAGCATGGCTCACAAAACTTGACTCTGAGTCATACAGGACCAGTAGGAAATGCAACAACTCCTCAGGCTGTTCTCGTTAATTAGAAGAAATAGCTCCACATAGTTTTTCAAATTAAATTTAGCCCTCTTTTGTGGACTATCTTCCTTCCTAACCTTGAGCACAAGTGTCTCTTCCACTCCCTTCCAGTCCCTTAATGTCTTTGGGATAACGAAGCAGTTGGTGTCAGAGGTACTATTAGGCTCTTACAGCCCTACTTCAGTGCAATAAACAAGCTGTCCTTTCCATGAAGGTCAGGATGGACAGAAAGGGAAGAATCATATTATCTTGTTTTGAGCCCAATTTCAATTTTCTCCTCCAGCCCCTCTTGGGTCTTTCCATTAGAAATCAGAAAGATCTCTCTTCTGCTTTCCAGTAGCAGAGCAGATAGAAATCCCTGGTTCAGAAATAAAGCTGGAGAATGGGAAAGAAGGGTCCTTGACTCTGTCTTTGACTCCCTGTAAGCTTGGGCAAGTCACTCACCTTCTCTGTGCCTCAGCTGTCCCCGTCAGTCAAACGGGGCTGATGGATGCAGTGCTTTTGTAAAGCATTTTTGGCTCTTCAGAAAACCAAGAGCCATGTGAGTGTTACAAGCAGCATCAGGAGATCCTGGGAGGAGCAGAGCATTCACAGGAGGTAACCGCAGATCTGAGGCAGGAAAGCACCAAAGCCAGCTTAGCCTGAGGAAGGCTTGGCTGGGGATGATGGCAACTAACCACTAATAGTGCTGTAAATGCTCAAGGAATCTCTCATCCCCACAAAGTGCCACTGCTCAGCTCTTTATGGAGCAAATGAAGAGAGGGGAATGGGAAAAGAGTGACTCCTTACTACATGCTATGTGGCTCATATGTGCATTTTGTGACATAGGCTCAAACTGTGGAAGAGGAAGGTGGTCCTGCTGTCTCACCATTCTAACAATCTTAATTGATGCAATGATAAAGAAATATGGATATATTTGCAGTGTACAATGATATGGCATTGCTTTGAGCACTTTATGCTCATCTATCTTATTCACATACATATCTAAAATTTGTATGTAGAGGATACAGAATAAATTTAGATTTGATGTAGGTCAAAGATCAATTACACATTTTCCTGTATTTCAAACTTCCCGTCTTGCCTGGCTGTTAAAATAATGACTGAGAGTTGAAATATTTAATGGAAGCATTTACAACTCCAATAAAGTGTATCATTATAAGTCAATAGTGAAGGGAGATTATCTGCCAGGCCACTTTAGTGATCATTTTGACAGAGGCCTAGACCGTTCCTTTGGGTTGCTTTTTGTTATCTACCTTGGTTCTCCTTCTCCATCACTGTGTGTGTCAACGTGCTGTCTACATCCAGCAAAACACTCTGAGAGTGACCCTTACTCAGTGTATTTGCCAGGCAGGAATGTTTCCACTTGTGTCTCCCATCTTTATCTGTACACATTGTGAAGTTTAGCCAGACAATAATAACAACAACAATAGGTTTTTGTTTGGTTTTTTGTTTTTTGTTTTTTTTTTTAATCTACTACAATCTACTTGGATGGCTCGTTTTGAGCCATGTGGAAAACTAAAAATTATCAGACCTTGATTTTCAACTGTGAAAAGCTCCTCTGACAACTGTAACCTGCTGTGTCTGTTATCTGCCACAACTGGTGATGGATCAAGACAGCCTGGATTTGGCAGGAACAGTGACCAGGGCTGAAAGTTGATCTATTTCATGACTGTGTTTTTCTATCTTCTGGGTTGTTTGGTGTTTTTTTTTTTAAGTACACTTTCATGTTTTCCTATCCTCCCAAAATGTTCAAATTTTTGCTCACGTAATATAAATAAAGGAAAATCTTCCAGCAATCCCTCAAATGTTCCTAATTGCTTACACATAAAATGACTTGTGGAAGATAAATTGAAAAGTGGTCGATGAGAAGGGAGACTGGGAAAAAGAAACAAACAGGGACTGTGGCAAGTTTTCAACTGTATAGATTTTAAAGTACTTTAAAGGCTTTTTTCAACGTAATATGCAGCAGCTTCTTATAATTTTCTCAGCAGTAGGTAGTTTACAGTCATCTGTACCTAGAACAAATCTTGTCAAAAATGAAGGTCTGTAGTGATTGCTGGGTATAATTTTATACATTTAGCTGATTTTTCTGAAAGCTTCCACTGTGCTGCTGTTGTCAGACTAAATTATCAATTTAGCCATTTGTTGTTCAATGAATAAAAAACTCCTATGGCATTGGAGATGTTGTGGTTTCAATAAAGCAAAAGCTTTAACAAGTCAAACTACACAAAGCAAAGTGTGTACTGTATATAAGAACAGTGTTTTTATTCCTTTAAATACCACTTTAGATAAAAAAAAGCCAATTATATATTCACTTAACACATTCCTCCTACATCAGGCCAATGATGCAGACCAAACCTGTTTACTGCTCAGTACCTTGCAAAAGGAAACCAAAATACAATATGTGCAAGGTAATAGGCCATTAGCACAAACATGCTCCCAGTAAAAATCCTTTGTGTAGGCACCTTTCTAAAAGCTGCCAATTGTGGGTGATAGAAGTATTATAAAGGAAGTGATTTTCATACTATTTAAGGCATTAAAAGCTGAAGACTGTCTGTTTAAAGCGTTAAAGTAAGAGCTGCATGTATCTAATACCTTTTAAAATGCCCTTCTGCTGATTTATATTCATCCTGAACCTGCTAATAATGAGTATACATAAGCAAATACCATCTTCCACCTATTCAGCATGTCATTGATATGAAAGCCCCAGAAAATATCTCACGTAATCAGTGTGTTCAGAGAGTTATCTAGCACAAATTACTCATTAACTCAATAGCACATAATAAAAAAGAACATCAATTAATTAATGAGTCACCCTCAGATCACTTTGATTACAACACAGCTCTGTTGAAACAGCAGTTATAAATGGAGCTGCCTCTCTTTATTCATTGTTTGCAATTGGCCCATTATTTTGCAGAGACCAGTGTCATATTTAACACATGCCTGCAGGTAATTGTGTGATTAGTTTCATAAATGAAGATGCAGAGGGAGAGCATGGAGTGTCTTGCTCTGATCCGAGTTGGAAGGTGCAGGAGTGCAGAGCTCTCAGCAGCCATGGGGGCAGCCTGCCTCCACTGCACGGCCCTGGTCACAGGACAGCACCCAGAGCTAGTCCTGCTGACCTCTGACCCAACCCCAAAATCTCAAAGCCCTGGGAAAGCACTCATGATTTGGGCCTCCCTCCTCCATGGATGTCGGGCTCCTCTCCCAAGAGACAAGCAACAGGACAAGAGGAAACGGCCTCAAGTTGGGCCAGGGGAGGTTTACATTGGAAACATTTTTTCACTGAAAAAGGGGTTGTCAAGCACTTGAGGAAGCTGTCCACCAGCCCTGGAGGTGTTTGTGGATGTGGTGTTCAGGACATGGTTCAGTGGTGGGCTGGGCAGTGCCGAGTTAATGGTTTGACTCAATGATCTTAGAGGTCTTTTCCAGCCTTAGTGATTATCGTGAAGAGGCCACACTGCCAGCATTTCACAGCGAGGAACACAGAAACAGAGAGATTAGGTGGGCTGCTCAAGGCCAGTCAAGGAGCCTGCCTTCCTCAAACCCCACTTTTAGCATGACCTGTAACCATCCCAACTGGGGCATCTGAAAGACAGGCTCCAGGGCAATGCCTGGAGCAGCAAATCCAAACTCTGCTTCCATGCTCAGGGAAGGACCAAGGAGAGGCTGAATACCCAGAGTTCCATTGTGCTGAACTGTGCTTGGTGAATATGAGCTGGGGAGGTGAGCCAGGAGGCCTGGTTGTTCTGCTGTTTTTTACATTTTTTAAAGGAAAGATGAATGAAAGAACACAAAGTCACCACCTAAAGTTCCTAAACTATCTTGGTTAAATGCCATTCCAATAAGCGTAGAGTGTAATTATAACAGTTCCCTTAGGTAAGTAAGAAACATCTGTTAGTAACACATAGCAGGTGTTAGCAATTACACATACTGATTTTTTTAAAGTGTTTTTAATTAAAAAGAATTCTGTTTTCTGAAAAGGAAAGCATGGTAAGTCCAAACAAGCTTTTGTTTGTGTGGCTCTAGATCATGTAATATGCAAAACGATAAAGGTAAAATCAACTTAAATTAGCAAAGGTTTGCACGTTTGACTCCAGTTTATTGCAATCAAAACCAAATTGGGATTCACTGCATTATTGCAAAGCACATAACATTTGTATTCTAAGCAAGGTCTCATCTAATGCATGAAAGCCATACAGTTCATGTAAACCCTAAACACATCTAAGTAGAGCATTTGAACCTGGGAAGATTGCTATGGTTAAGCAAAATATGATAGGTATTGTAAGAGAGGAGAAAATTGCTAGGAAATTCTGTATAATAGTTTCTTCACAATCCCTTTGTCCCACTACAGGGAAACAATGTCTAGATTATGTTAGAACAAAATCAAACTACTTTGTCAAATTACTCTGAAAAACTAGCCAAGAACAATTTACATTAAACAGAGTAATTACATTAACAGGCTGTGCCACAGAGAAATAACAAGCAAGAGCCACACTGGAAGGCCAACCAGTTAGAGGTGGTTTTAATCCAAATTAGAAGATAACGAGATGACAAATTTGTTTCCCTGTCCCAACACTATCTTTCCATAGATGCCAAGATGAGGACATCAGGATGTAAATGTTGCCATAAACTTTGATTTTCATTTTATATAAAATACATAAGCGAATGAGTTGGGAGGGAAAAGAGAAAGAAGCAGCAACATTAGTACAACCTATGGATTTGTCTTTGTATCCAGCTGGGATCCAGGTTGTTCTTGTTTGTCATAGACAAAACTGTGGCTCCTTTCACAAAAATCTCTAAACTACAGTGTGAAAAAGCAGTCTTTCTACCTACAGTCTACAGCAACATAAAATTAGATTATTTTTCTTTATGTTCTTCCCAAGAGTGGAGGGTTTATGAGGAGACACATATATAAAATAATGGGTATAAAAAGCCCTATCAGTAAACTGTTAGGCCAAAGACAAAAGTAGTTCATATGTATTTTTTTTCACCTGGATCTGGAAATTAAGACCAGATTTTTAACATTTTTCTGCTTCCAGGAAACTTAGGGTTTTTTTCCTATTTTATCTGTAAGTATTTCTAAGCATCTTTATTTCTTATTCAAAATATATATAACATCTGTTTAAGCCTTTTTTACATCATGGACATAAAACTACTGTCAGTGGCATCCAATCAATACACTGCCAGTATTGGAACCAGCTTTCTGGATGAACAGAATAAGGAAAAACCAATATAGATCTCCTAACTCATGGAGTTACATTATAAGAACTTTTAGGTACATAATACACAGCTTTATTAACTATTCACAACTGCGGTATAAAATCCAGATATCCAGATCAGATGTCCTACTGCTGACCAAACACATGAGCTGTGAACAATAATAGTGTCCCAATAGCTATAAAGAATTTTGATTGGGTTTTTTTTGTTCAAGTCAAAGCAGAGCATTTCAGTACTCCTTGTACACAGTGCCTTTCTGGAATACAGTAGCCTTGTGACAATGAGTGCGTGTTAATTAAAAATAAATAAAAAGCCAATAAATGCCTAAAAAATGCCTTCAGTTTAGAATGACAGACTCACATCTGTTCCTACTTCTCCCAATCACCATATAAGTGATAAAACATCACCACTAAGACTGCAGCAAAAGGAAAATTTTGGCTTTGGCCTCCCACCCCAGTTTACTTTAGCAGCATTGCAATAGGAATTTTTTTTCTCCCTTCCCCTCAAAATCCTCTTAGAATATGGGAATCACTTTTGCCGTGTCTTGTATGGCCAGGTGAAAAATCTGAAAGATCCCGATCTTGGACCTTGAGAGTCATCTGGAAACACCTCTGTGTAACTGAAGCCATAATGCACAGGATCATCATGTTGCTGGCATTTACTGAGAAAGTGAAGCAACACAGAAGTGCCATAAAATTTCAGGGTTGGAGTCACCCTTGCCTCCTCTTGTAGCATTGTAACAGGGAGTTTATAGAGGGGTTGGATTTTTAAGGGCAGGCTGGTATCAATTCGGTCCAAAGTTTTTATTGTGCTAATGAACTGTAACAGCTCTAATCTATTTCTAGATGGTGGCATTTCAAGTCTTTCACCTCCTCAGTTCAAAATCCTTAATGTGGAGATAATATGCCACTTTTCTACCTCACAGGATATATGAGGGTAGTAATTGTGGGATTTTTCACTAGCACCAGCTGAGCATATGAAATACCAAAGCAGGAGAACTGCAAAATATACAAATTGTAGCATAGGAATTGTCTAAAATCTCTAATTGATGGGAAAGTGCTGGGAAAAAGATTGTTCTGCCTTTATTTTTTCTTATCAGAGTTCCAAACCGTCTTTTATTAGCCCCTGTCAGAGACAGACACTTGGCTAGACAAGAACTTTGGTCTGATCCAGAATATTCTTCCCTGAGTTTCTACAATAATAATAATACAGTGAGGAAGAATGAGGTAAGGAAAACAATTACAATCTCTACAATTTATTTTCACATTCATGGTTATTCTTCAGCAAAGCATATGCCACTTATGCCTGCCTGCTTCTCAAGCCATTATTAATTGGTTGATTACACAAAACAGAAGTGGATGAAATGTGATCTGAAAGACCTGAAAGAGAGCACATATTTCAGGCTAAATTCACAAGGAAGAAAATGCTGCAGCTGTAATTTAAAAAGATGATAGCTTTAGCCCTGCTGTGGCTGTGCTTCTTTACAATCCCTAGCAAAATGATAACCAAATCAAATCCAACCCATGTCACATCTTTAGAGTGCCCTTCTTGTCCAACTTACTGTGGACAAAGACCACTGGGAACAAACACGTGTTGGCTCTGTTGGAGAACATGAGCAACCAGTATAGCAAATCTTTTTCATATGCTCTTTCACCTGGCTCTACCTTGTCCAAAGAGATAATTTAGTTCTGGTAGAAAACTATTACCCACAGCATCACCCAGAAAAGCAACTTCTCTATCTCCCTGAAAAAAATGAAGCCCATCAAATTCAATTTTTCCTACCATATCCACACATCATTCTCACCTGGCAAATCAGGACTCTGACATTTGCTCTTTCTCTGTTATTGTTCACAATTAATTAACTAACTCAGACCAAAAATCCTTCCATTGCAGAGACTTGATTTGGACACATCTCTGATCATATACAAGGCCCATAAAAATCAGGTTAATTCTCACTAAAATCAAAAGAGGTGCTGCTGGTGGCAACAGCAGAGAGAAGATTTTACCTCTGGGAAGAATAATGGGTAGCAGGAGGCAGCCCTCTGCCATTTTACATCAATTGTTTGCAGCAGCCCTGGCTAATCTTTTTAGCTAGTCAAAGCATTCAGTGTCACAGAAGGTCTCTGAATAACTCAGAAGCCATGGCATACTGACTTCCCCTCAACTCCTCAGCCAAAATTTGAATGTAGAATTTGAGAGCTGAGAACTTGAATCTGATGAGCTATCATGGCCCCTGATCTCTCTTGAAGACTCTGAAAAATGGTCTTTCTGGAGGCTTCTCTCCTGCATTCACATATCTTGCTCTCCAATGAGACTTCAGCCCATTAGGTACCACTAATCCCCACACACCTGTGAATAGCAAAATAATCTATTTCTACAAGCAGCAAAGGAACCCAGCAAGAACTCCCATTCAAAAACGAAGCACAATCAACATAAAAATGAGAAATTTGACTTTTACTAGTCTTAGAGCATCTTACCCTTTGAACAAGCAAGCCAGTTAAAATAAGGGCTTTAGAAACCGAACCGTGGCAGACTTTGCTGTAGCAAAATTTTTCTGTCTGCAGGAAATTCCTCTGCCTTTACCCCTCAGTCCTCTACCACCAGAACACTGCAGACAGACCTTAAGGCATCAGTGGAGGTGCAGACAAGAAAGCACTGCAGAAGGGGTGGGGCTCCCAGGTGCGGGCACATACCTGTCCACTGTTGTGATTTTTGGCCTCTGCGGTCACACGGGACAGAAATGAGGGGCAGGCTGCTGGGCAGAAGGGTAAAATCCAGCGCTGCAGCCAGCCTTGCTCCTCTCTCAGAGACCACTTAGATACTTCGTGGTTTCTCAGATGTGTTTTTGAGCCTTTTGGCCCAGATAGGCACACCAACATCTCAAAATTTCATTCACAAGAATTGAAAGTGCTGGCAGCCAAGTATTTGTTGCTGGTTGGAACTCAGAGGCTTGTAATTGTGCCCGTTTTGACCTCTGGATATTCATTCGGACCCTTTCTCTTGGAAATACAGGTTTACACCTCTGCTTTTTTCCTACCTTTTATC
Source organism: Tichodroma muraria (assembly GCA_013390105.1). Classification (NCBI taxonomy): domain Eukaryota; kingdom Metazoa; phylum Chordata; class Aves; order Passeriformes; family Sittidae; genus Tichodroma; species Tichodroma muraria. Next base: position 85,950 of record WAAG01061313.1, read on the forward strand.
ACCCTTCCTGATGTCTTCTCCCAGCAAGCCCACAATTCTGCCAGCACACAGTTAAAGTGCTGAGGCAATGCCAGTGGCTGTTTAAAATGCAAAGGGACAGAAACGATTAGTGCTATCAAACTTTTTATTTTAATGGAAGTTAGACAAGCCCCAGGCACATTTGCACCTGCAATTGCTTGCTCCTTGCACTGCTGTGTCCCACAGATCTGCTTGTTTCAATTGACCCCAAGGCAGTAACCTGCAGAAAGTATCCATATCGTTTTCTGCTTTCTGCTGACACATTTTCAAATCACAGATTTAATGGTCATAATTTTCACATTTAAAAACTCAGACTGTGCAGTCCAGTGCTGTATTTATTTCCAGGTGGAAAAACGTCTTATATTGTCCAAATCATCTGAGCTGCAGAAAAATAAAGGAGTGTGTGAAGTTGCTTAGGTTTTTTCCCCCAGGTTTTAATATTTCTGCTATTTACTAGTAGCAATGGATTTACATATGCAGTTGCATTATCCTATCACTACTAAAAATTTTTCAGGCAAAAGGAATTAACAGAAGACAGATCAGGGAGGAAAGGTGAGAGAGGAATTATCATCATCATCAAGGAGGAAAAATGGATTCTCCCAAATCACACGAGTCAATATCCTTGAAAAGCTAACTCATGGGAAGCCCTTATCACAAACCATGGGAAAGGTCCTGCTTCTCCCAGGGTCAGGTTGTACAGATTTGTCCTCAAATAGAAAGGATTATCCCACAATTTGCCATTAAAGAAATAAATTCCCTATCAGCGGGATTATATACAATAATTATTTGCAGAGCAAATCTGTAGTCCAGTATTGAAATCAGTTTTATTCTGTCAAAAATACAACCCGTGCAAAAGTTCCTGACCGATTGCTTTCTGCCTGTCTCAAAGGAGTCTGCTGTACAGACGTTTCAACCTTGAAATCCCCTTTCCACTCCTTTTTTCCCAGCTTTGCTTCACTGCCATGGATGAAACCTCACCTCTTGGTCGGAGTTGCTCCAGCTGAAAAGGACGAGGGATGATTCTGCCCCTCTGGAGCCAGTTAAGAAATGTTTTGACTGGAGCATCTTGTAGCGCTTTTTTTTNTTTTTTTTTTCCTTTGCCAGAGGGACTAAGTGCATGTTCTTTTCTTCAGTTCCTCATGTCAAAAGCTGCTGTGTTGCTGTCGAAGGCTCAGAAGAAGCGCCTGTTTGCATTTCCTTAATTAGCCTTTAACTTTTTGTGGAGGCAGAGAGAAAAGATTTCAATGGGTTTTAAAGACTGCCATTCCTGTGGCAACAGCCATAAACGGGGATTACGTAGTGCCAGAAGACCTTCAGAGCAGATGTGTCCTCTGGAAAAATCAGTGATGTTTATAGTGCCAGAAATCGTCTGCTGCAGATTTGGGGAAGGGTATCTTCCTACTGCCCTTTATCCCTATCTTCAAAGGGGGTTGTGTGTGAATACAGTTGATTAATAGATAGGCATTTGATGGAACTAACACATCTTTCCTTTACAGAGAAGGCAGCCTCAGAGCCTAAGGACAGGAACATCCTAATTTGCTGTATAATCAAATAACCGGCTCTTATTGTAGATTTCATGAATATGTTCATTTAGGCCATTGAGCAGCAGGGTACATAAGCTCATAATCGACTTTAACATGTGAAAAGTAACATTAGCAAGAGTTTCACAGGTTTGATAACGTCAAAGTAATGTACGAATTGATATAATTGGCAAATTTTGGAATACAGAAAATCACCACACTGGATCAGATTTCCTCTGTACCCAGCATCCTCTTCTTTCCAGCTGGTCTCGGATCCTTTACAGCACTCTGTCTCAGGGCCGGAAGAAGGCAAATTCGAAGAAGGTCAAGAAGGATTAGAAAAATCTTTTAATAACAATAATAATAATAATAATAATAATAATAATAATAATAATAATAGTAGTAGTAGTAGTAGTAGTAGTAGTAGTAGTAGTAGTAGTAGTAAATAACCGAATTCCGAAAAGCAAAGGCTAAAACTTAAGAAAGTTTATTGCTGGCAGTAGGTCAGTCCTCCCGGGTGTTGGGATGAAAAGTAGTTGCAATTATCAGCTCTGCATGTTTGCAGTCATTAGGGATCGCTAACTACCTTTAATCACGGCTATGGTTCAGTTCCCCTAGGGCAAAAGGGAGCAAGCATTTACACCTGCAGCCGGTAATTACAGCCGCTTTCGCTCCCCTGCCACCGAGGGATGAGCTACTGCTGGCACCGAGCAGCTGCCAAAGGTGGCCTTGCAGGAGTTGCGGCGCGGCCCGGCCCGGCCCGGCCTAAGGGCGGGGTGCCCCGCAGGACAGGCCAGGGTGGTCTGTANGGGGTGCTCTGCGGGACAGGCCGGGGTGCTCTGTAGGACAGGCCGGGGTGCCCTGCGGGACAGCCCGGGGTGCTCTGCGGGACAGGCCGGGGTGCTCTGTAGGACAGGCCGGGGTGCCCTGCGGGACAGCCCGGGGTGCTCTGCGGGACAGGCCGGGGTGCTCTGTAGGACAGGCCGGGGTGCCCTGCGGGACAGCCCGGGGTGCTCTGCGGGACAGGCCGGGGTGCTCTGTAGGACAGGCCGGGGTGCCCTGCGGGACAGCCCGGGGTGCTCTGCGGGACAGGCCGGGGTGCTCTGTAGGACAGGCCGGGGTGCCCTGCGGGACAGCCCGGGGTGCTCTGCGGGACAGGCCGGGGTGCTCTGTAGGACAGGCCGGGGTGCCCTGCGGGACAGCCCGGGGTGCTCTGCGGGACAGGCCGGGGTGCTCTGTAGGACAGGCCGGGGTGCCCTGCGGGACAGCCCGGGGTGCTCTGCGGGACAGGCCGGGGTGCTCTGTAGGACAGGCCGGGGTGCCCTGCGGGACAGCCCGGGGTGCTCTGCGGGACAGGCCGGGGTGCTCTGTAGGACAGGCCGGGGTGCCCTGCGGGACAGCCCGGGGTGCTCTGCGGGACAGGCCGGGGTGCTCTGTAGGACAGGCCGGGGTGCCCTGCGGGACAGGCCGGGGTGCTCTGTAGGACAGGCCGGGGTGCTCTGTAGGACAGGCCGGGGTGCAGCGAGAGCTGGAATGATGCGGACACGCAAGAGCGGCCTGGAACAAGCCTCACCTTTTTCGAATGCCGAAGATTAAAGGCTGGCTAAAACTGTGGATGCTGACATTGTTTTAAACTGTGGGAGACTAATTTCCAAACGCAACTTTCTTAGGAACCCACCCTCCCCCCCGCAAAAAACCAC